>RPOG01007784.1:2513-16707 GCA_008086565.1 Thalassoma bifasciatum | reverse complement strand
TGTAAGTCTCTCATCTGCTTTTTATGGAAGCAAAACTCTCTTTTACTGCATGTTTTCCTCTCATCGGGTTTTCTCTTCATCCTCTTCCATTATGTTTTACAACTAGAACGAGATAATTCTCCTGTCAGAGCTGAAGTAAGTGAGGACGGCACGGACTGCTGCTGCGGTTTGTGTCCCAGACTGAACAGCGTGGTCTGTCGGCATGAAAACAACTCATCAAATATACAAATTATCTCCCATTTTTTCAGGATTTTAACCTCTAAGGACTTGTCTGTCCGTGTGTGTGGTTGTTTCTGTAGTTACCGTACAGCCTGAGGAGAGGACAAGCAGCTGAAACATGAAATTCAAAGGTTTATTGGTGGGCTTAGTGCGGTCTCTGGAGACACAGGAGCTTCTGTTTTTTGTTGTTACAGTAAAATAAAACTGAACATTTGAGGCGGGAGCAGCTGCTGGAACTGACTTTGTTTCATTGTTCTCTGAAAGTTTGTCAAACAGCTTAAAATACTACAATACCCATGAGCCTCAGCAGGAGCTGGTACAGAAAATAAACCACTGAAGAGGATCTGCTCAGGCTGCAGGTGTTTGCAGAGTTAGGGAGCCAGTTTTAGGACTCTGCTGTGTTCATGTGCAAAGAAACGTATTTATATTGCTGAAACTTTACGACTGGTTATGATCACAACTATGACATCATCATTTTAGTAAGTCTCACAAAGACCTCATGAAGATGCCACACTGTTAAAAAGGTCAGTAAAAAATGCAGCAAAAACATGTTAAACAGCAAAAATTAAAGACTGTGGAACCAAATACTCACTTTTACCATGACAAATACATTGAATAACAGTTAATTGTGAGACTGAAGAAAACTTTTACTTTTACTGAGAAAAAAAAATGTTATGATGATAACAACTGTGAAAACCAAGAAATAGGCGTACATTTTAGAAGGCAATATTATAATAAAAATGTTTGAAAACCTTAGATTTTACAGTATCATTTGGGCAAAACTGCAATCAATGAGGTTACAGAATAAATCTGTTGATATCATTTCAGCAGGAGCACAATGCTCAAAAAATGGTACACTGTAAAACTATTAACAGTGAACTGTGAAGAAAATCCTGTTGTGTTTTGAAAAAAAAAACCTGGTAGCTACAGCGGTTCAATATTTCTGAGTGTAAAAATGTTTCATTTTTAAAGAAGTAAAAGGTCGTAATACTTTTTGGAGTGTAACTGAAAAAAAAAAGAGTACAAATAGCATGTGATCATGCTAACTCAGGAAAAAATAGCTATTGATTATATCAGTTTAAAATGTAAAATTTTGTTTATAATAAGAGTTTCAAAAAGTAAAATTGACAGTTTTTTATTTAAAATTGTTAAGAAATTTGCCTTATATTTTCCAAAATTTACCTGGCAACCACAGCTGGCAGTTTTTCATTTTTTTTTCTTAAAAAAAAACATGCTTTTTTTTCCAGTGTGTTCGATGTTGATAATTTTTCAACAAAATTTGAGTACATAGAGGTTTGAAAATCTGCACACGTTTAGTCTGGACATCCAGTGTTGATACTTTATATTAGTGTTAGAGCTGTATAAAAGCAGACCACACACTCTTTAACCTCCAGAACCAGCACAGCAGGACATAACACATCCTTCTGTTTTGTTTATTTGTAAAAAGGATTTATGAAGAGATAAACAAAAAGCTTCCTGACTATCAGAATGAAACAGCAAAAGCCCTTCCCTCCTGTCCTCTCCTGTCCTCTCCTTTCCTTTCCTCTCCTCTACGTTAACACATTTCCACGCTCATCTGTTTGGCAGCGACCTGCTGACTCAGTGCCAGAGACGCAGGTCGCTGCCAGCTCCAGCAGGCATATGTGCCTCCAACTGTCTGTCTGAGCTGCACAAACAGGATCAATAATAAAAACAGAAACCATCTCCTGGCCTACATTTTGATTCTTCCTCTTAATGAGTAAATGTTGGAGTCTTACAGAAACACGCCGGCATCAGAGGATTAATGTCTGCAGCACTCAGCACTTTCTCCATCAGATAGGGTTAATTCTCTCTGTATGTTCCAGCTTATCTTTAACCCACAAATTAAATATTCATGCTTTAAGTGAAAGTCTTCAAAAGCTGCCATCCTTCTCTTTTTAATTTACTGAAGAATCAGCGTAACTGCAGGGAGAAGAGAGAATAATCTGACCGACATAAGTCATCAAATATGCAGAATCTACATGTTCAGGTGTGCACACAGACTAAGATCAGCTCTTTCACTTCACACAAACTCATTACATGGAACAAACCATATTAGTCATCCTATGCATTAATAATTAATTCTTCTTATTCTAATGTTAATTTAAAAACCTAAATGTTTTGAGCACATTAAGTGAACTCAGGCGTGTCAGAGCCAAACACAGACTTACGGGGCGTACCCACCAAAAGCGATAAAAATTTGTCGTGCGACAAAGTTACATACAAAGTCAATCTAATCTTACTGTACGGGACACATTCACATCAACATCCATCATGTATCAATATGTTTTGATTTATGATTTCAGCATCCATGACAGAAAGACAGAAACATTACAAATAGATCAGAGGATAGATGCTTGTAAATGTTTACATCGTGTTACAAAAATGACAACTAACTGGTGTTTTTAAATAAAATGTATGTTTAATTATTCCATTTACAAGGAGAGTTTGGCAAAAGACTAGTTTCCATCTGAAGTCAGGTGTTCAGGTGTTATTAAATAGGACAAAGAACAAGAAAACAAGAAACAAGGACAAGAAAATAAGTTGGGGATTGGAAAAATCATAAAATATCTCCTCACAACAAAGCATTACTAAAAACTACAAGTACAAGTAGGATGAGAGTGTTTTAGCATGTAGGTAAGTAAACAGACAAATGCATGCAATACAAGCAGTGAGTAGCATTAAACCAATGTCATCCATCCATCTTTCACTGCTTATCTGGTTCTGGGTCACGGGGGCAGCAATGTCATCAGAGAAGACCAGTGACCAGAAAACCAGACCCTGACCACTTCCACCAACTCTTCTCAGGAATACCGTGTCATCATCACTGTCAACTCCTCTGGGCAAAGACTCTCTCCCACATCAGAGTGGACAGTCCACCATGTGAGTGAGAGACTGAGTTGAGAGTATTTTTGTCCCTGACACTTGCTGAATAACTTATTGAAGAAAAAGAGTCACAATAATATCCTTGTGTGATTTCTAGAGCAAAGTGAGGTCTCGTCTAATCAGCCACTCCTTGAAAGATGAAGTGAATGAGAACAGAATTGTGAAGTGCTGTAATGAAAGCTGTACAGAACCCTGTTCTCAACGAAGTACTATTCAGTTTGTGAATATTTGAACCTGGAAACAAGAATAAAAAAGTCACACTCAGAGCTCTTGAACCTCTTGAAGTGATCAACAAATGTGAGCTTCCAGAATAAAATGTGCAGTCAATAGCTCCTATCAGCATCAGCATGTTAGAGTCAAGAGAATTCTGCCTTTCTGACAGATCTCAGCAGGTTCAAGATGTAAACTTGATTTCTCTGACTTTTATGTCAGTTAAAATTAAACCTTTAAATTTGATGACATCTTGTTAAAAATAAGTGTTAAAGTGGTTCCCCTGAGTCTGCGCCCTGAACTCTGGTTTACCTCCTGATAATTGCTGTTAAATAACGTGTTATCAGAAGTGTGAATGTCAGTGAGCACTTCATGGCCTGTCACTGTGCTCCTGAACACAAGGAAGGAGAGGAGGAGGAGGAGGAAGATGAGGAAGAGGAGGATGGGGAGTGTTGTGTCAGCTGGTTGTGTGACCTTCACATTCCTCCTCAGAGACCTCAGCAGGCTCAGAGAGCAGAGTTAACATGTCAGTCAGCTGCTGGTGTCTGTAATACAGGCTGATGACATTAGAGCTGCGTTTAAGAGTATGATTTAAACTGTTTACATCCTCACCATAAGGCACTGACTAAACTAATTATCTGTCGGGAAGTCAAGGAAACAAAAACACAAACACACTTTAAGACAGCCAGGATCTTTCGCTGTCTCTTCAACATGAGGGGTCATTGTTTCCTCTTCTTGGATTAAGACTCAAACCTAACTCAAACCTGCAAGGTTAGTATTGGTACTAAGAATGATTTTGAGCCAATCATAGCAGAGTAATTACTCTCAAACGGTATCCCACGTGTGTGTGAGATTGGTTGAACAAATCAATACGGTCTGTATGGAGTGATAACATGATGGAGTGACTGCAAGGATGACCTGTGTATGGTCAGACTGTGACATTTAAAGACAGTTATATCCTCCTGACACACCTACATCAACACACACCCATGTGACGAACAAACACTCCTATATAGAGACTTTTTGTGCTGGGTAATATTAGTTTAGAGTTGCTACAACCTCTTAACCTTGGATAGAGATTATCAACTGACCCCAAGAAATTCATATTCACCCAAGAGTAGACGCATCAGAGTGGACATTTATATCCAGTTAACCTTAAATTGGTCTTTTTTAAATTGGGTTTTGGTCTTTTTCTGTCTATTCAGAGAGGACTGGAATGTGAAAAGTGCAGTGAACTAGGAGAAAGGAGGATACACCATAAAGAGGACACAGGTCAGATTTGAGTCACCTGCTTAAGGGCAAATCCCAGTGAGCACATGATATAGACTACCAGGCTAGAATATTTCACTTTGATTTGAAGAGTGGAAGTTTGAACATTGCATTTTTCTGTCTTTGCCTTTTTGCAGGAAATTTAAACTCAGTTATAGTTTGAGGATCTTAAAGTTGAATTTTAAAATGAGATTTTTTTTTCTTTATTTTGACAGTTTAAACACTTTTCGTCATCCCCAATATAACTGCTAGAGTATAACACCTTTGTGAAAACATGACACAAACATTGAAAATAAATAATTAAAAAACTAAATAACTTATTAAATAAATAAATAAACAAACAAACAGATGATTGGAAAGCACTCAAACATTTTAATTTCCACCTGCAAAAGAAGTTGATTGTATTGAATTCTACCCTTTATTCCTCTTTTTTTGTCATTACCTCTGCATAACACTTCAGCATGAACCTTTAAAGAGGGGAAAGACATTTCTGGATGTCAAACTAGTCAGTGAGTGTATTTTCTCAGTGACCACTCAGTCAGAGCTGTTGTGGTTTTAACAAACGCTGAATCTTTAGCTCAAAGAGCATTGACGTGGGCCAATCACAGCTCTGCATCATAAGATGAACCAACAATTCAGGAGGGAGTGATGTCAGATGTGTTACAAAATCAATCAATCGGCTCTTTGTCTGAAAGTATGTACACATCTCAGGTACAACACACACATTTCCCACAGCTACACACACACATGCTTGTACTGTAACATACAGCTGGAATGATCAGATAACCAAACAAAACCACTTCTTCCTGCTCTTAGATTTTATCTGATTGGCCTTCACTCTTAACCTGTGTGACCCTCATATGTCATTATATGACCACTTTCAACAGAAGCCATTCTATTTGACCTTTGAACTAATGACCTGCTCTGATTCACAACAGAGGATAAACTGGTTGTGTTTTTGTGGAACAGATGTGAGACAGGGTTTACTGATGTCACTGGTTTAGTTTCAAGAAGTTCTAACTTGATTCAAACAACACATAAAGACAGGTGTTTTAAACTGTCACACAGCCCGTCACCACAGTAACATCCTCTGCTGCAGACAGCTCTGATCCTGCAGCCTGCTCCTCCTCCCCTGCTCAGCTGTACGACATCGTCCCTGATTGAGAGAAACTCTTCATCAAGCTTTCCATCACAGAGCACTGTCACTGTTAGTTAGAGATGTATAATCTGTCTGAAGAGCTTCTTCCTGACGCCTGGAAAAAAATGATATGTGATGCTGATTGATGAAGATCTCACTTCAGCTATACACAACAACACAGAGGAGAGGTCAGATCGTTGTTGCTCTGCTTCCTGTGGGGTCATCGCGAATACAACAGAAACCTCTGTACCTTAAACTCATCTCCAGGTAAACTTCTCTTTTACTCTCAGCTCAGATTTGAAGGAGTCACTGTGAGAAAAAAATCCTAGAGTGGAACATCTTCTGTTTCTCCTAAAGGTTTAGTTTTTATGAGATCTGATTCTTGATGAATTGTATACAACATGTTGAATGAGTGAGTTCCTCATCTGTCATTAGCCTAATATGCTTGTTTGTGGTCTAAGAAGGTAGAACAGCTTTAGAACTAAAACTCAAAAAAGAATCGAACAATCGATCAGAAATTGTTCAATCCATTAACATCATTAGCTTTTATTCTTAACGATTCCCTTATTGATTCTCTAGATAAAACCAGAGCAGCCGAACCTTATGAGGACTCCTCTGCCTCAGTTATCTTAGCATAGCAGATAAATGATATTTACTCAAGAAAACTCTGATGCAGGATTTTCTGCTTGAAGTTTTTCGTAAGAAGCTGAAAAACAAAACACACAAAGAAATGTACATTATTCCCTCATAAGAGATTCTTATTCAATACACTTGACGTCTCTTAACCCTGTGGGCATATATCAATATTACTTTGGTTTTAAAACAGAATTTCAACTTAAACCACAGAAACATCTCACATCTAACTTTTTGCGAACAATACGTAAAACTCAAAAATGTAAAATTACTAACAGGTTAACGTTTTCCAAACAGGAAGTGTAGACCCAGACTTCGGCATCACTACGGCAAGCTCAAGGTTCAACACAACTCAAAGATGGCCTACTCCAGTCATAACATACATTAAGACAATAAATTGACGTCACCTGATGTGCGATTTTTACTTATTTTCATTTATGTCCGTAGATATGTAAATCCTTTGACCAATTTCATATTTATTTACTCATAAAATAAACAAAATGTTAGTGACAGGAAACCTGTTAAGCTACTTTTTGTACACAGAAAATTCACAGGAGGAATTGACAAGGGAATCAATAAATAATGGGGTTAATAAGCAAATTAGGGAATAAGGGAATTGGTATCAATAAAATCTTATCAATACCCATTCCCACCTATGTGTTAGTGACTTGGGAAGACTAAAACTGTAAAAGACAAATATATCCTGGTTTCCCCTGGGTGTCCTCTGTGAAGGTTTGTGCTGCTCAAAGACAAGGAGATTGTCTTTATTTTCAAACATAGGGAAGTAGATTCAACACATGTTAAATTCACTTTAATTCTTGAAAACATGGCAGAATAAGTAAAGAAGCCAGGATGGTAAGAGGACGTTTCTGTGAGGAGAGAGACAGAAATAACAGCAGGTGGAAAACCTGCTCTGGCTGCAGAGGAGAGCGGATTAGACAGCACACACACACACACACACACACACACACACACACACACACACACACACACACACACACACACACACACACACACACACACACACACACAGCGTGTTGGTGGTTATGTGTGTTAGAAAGATGAATGGTCTCATTTGTGGTGGGCGCCTTGAGGCCTCACAGACTGATGTGAGCAAACTGCTGCAGACTTTATCTCTCAGTCAAACCAAGTCTGCACTAAACGCTGATAAATCTCATAACACACTCTGTGAGTCCAGGAGGGCTCAGGCACGACGACACCTCCATTTGTTTCGTGCTGTAACAATAGAAAGAGTCAGAGTGCTTAACTGTCTTTTGTTATTCTCCTTCTTCCCCTCTCTTTTTCTCTCTCTCTGGACTTGATCTGTTGTGAAAGTAAAGGTGCTTCATGAGCAGCGCTGTAGATTTAGGACCCAACAAAGACAGGATTTGTCTGATTTCATCCTTATGTTCCAAATCTCTACAGCTCACCAGCTTTTTGTCACCTGAGCTTTACTTGAAGGTGGTCTCTGATGATCATATAATTGAAGAAAGAAAGTCACAAAAACAGTCTGAGGTGATGGACATTAGGTTTTTAGGGTTCATCTTGATCACTGGGGTCATCAGTAGCTGCGTTAAGAAAGAGACTGATTTTCGTTGACTCTTTAATCTCCTTGATTTCAGCAAAAGCAGAGAGAAGGGAAAGGAGTTAAGGCTGATTTGGTGCCTGGTCTCCCTGAAATGAAGTCTTCATCACAAACAGGTGTTCATTTTCCTTCAGTGAGAGAGCTAAACGTGTTTCATTAATCAGCTTCTTCTTCCTCTGTGGTAATGAGATCAAACAGATTAAACAACATATGGCAGGAGGAGCCTGTGATGATTATGCTGTTAGGAAAGAAATCACTGATAGATGATATGATTCATAATCAAAGGTATCTGTGTTAGATGTTCAGACAAAACGTGTGCAGATTTTTAAACCTCTACATGTTCATGCGTTGTAGAAATCCCTGAATCTGTCTGTTGACTAAGCAAAAAGCACCAGGTCTTCACAATCATGAGATCCTCACATACCTAGTTCTAGTCGCTTTGGAGGGGTCGACCTCAAACACCAAAGTCTGACCATGGCTCCACCCAATGACAGGTTTCCAGAGAGCTGGCCAATCACAGTGGAGAGGGTTCATGGAGAGGGGAGCCTGAAAGAGACAGCAGCTAAAACAAATGGTTTCAGATAGGGGCTGAGATAAGATTTTTCTAAATCATGAGTGAAAGAATATTAAAGTCTTTTTTGGGCTGTAAATCAAACAAAGACACTAATGGGCACCAGAAGGACAGAATAGGGACTAAGAAACAGTGCAGCAACCCCTTTTTGACCCTCTATTTATTCTCTTACAAGGCGACTGTTTACTGACTGATCTAGAAGTTTAACCCATGTTGGCATTAAAGCAGGTAAACAGTGGAGAAATGTTACTTCTGTGCAACATTTGAGTTATGATTCTGCATTTTGTTAAAGGAAGTCTTTAAATCTCCAGTAAAGAGTTTTTCCACATTCATTAAACCAACTGAAAAAATGACCGAAGCTTCTTCTGATCACTAAAGTTGAATGTCTTTATAGTGACTATAAGGAGAATCTGGAGCTGGTTCAGCTCAGGGGTTAATGTTGATGGGGTCATGTCTCCTATGTGCTTTAGTCTTTGGGACTGGGCGCAACTCCTCATCTCAGTGCATTAGATAATGCCAGTCAACACTCTCCATTCTCTGTTTACACATTTTAAAATCCAATGTCATGTCTAAACACAACGGTCTGACAACCAGAAGGTTTCCGTTCAGACTGAATGAAAGTGGTTTAAAAAGCAGGCTGTCATGAGGAGCTGGTGTTAAGCTGAACTGAAGCTGACCCACAAACTTTAACAGGTTCAAGTTTTAGTGATTCAGGACTGAGCAGACAGGAGCTCTCCAGGGTGCTGATCTGACTGAAAAGAGCTTTGTTTGGGAGCTGTCTGTGGTGCTGATTTGTCCTTCACCTGGACACTTCTAGTATGGTAAAGATCTACATGAGAAAAACAAGTGATGGAAGATAATCCTGAACGATTTATGTCACAGTCAGAAACCAAAATGCAAACAGACATTTACAAGCGTCATGGAATCTTTGAATTTCAAAACCCAAACTCAAAAGAGATGTGTCAGTTGTGTCACTAGACTGAAAAGGTACAATAAACACACACACACACACTACATCTGTGTCACTTAGTTGAGTGCACACACACATATACACACCCACACACATGCACATATCCAGCCACTACATCCATCACTGTCCAGGTGTGCGTTTTGGAGCCATGCTGGCTGTGGAGAGTGCTCCATCAAATTGACTTTCCGGACATGTGGGGTGTGTGTTTTACTGTGTTTCTCAGTGAATGTGTGTGGGTGTGTGTAGGTGTGCGATAAGGAGACTGATGAGGCCAGTCCCAAAGATGAAAAAGACTGATATTTGATTTGTTAAAGATATGCAGCCGGTCGCTTCTCGCGGCCTCTGTGACAAGCTCGTCTTCCAGCCCCGGAGGGAACAGTGCAGGGGTCAAAGGTCGAGGTTGGCTTTATTATCTCATCACAGAGATTGTGTCAGGAGTGTTATGCGCTGTAGTTCCTGTGCTGCTACAACACCCACACACACACACTATGTGTGTGTGTGTGTTTGTAAAGCAGGATTTCAGAGTGTTTCTCTAACAGTGAGATAAAGTTTGTATTAATGACCTGAGCTCTGCAGGGATCTGCTTTTCTCCGGAGTCTGACTTTCCTCTGTTTGCTCCTCGTAACAGGTTGTAAATATGCAGCTTACAGTTTTCATGAAAAAACAATGAGACAGCCATGAGCATAAACACACACACACACACACGAGAGTCACACAGAAATAAAGCAACTGCTGCATTATTGATGTGTGTGATCTGAGGGTTTGTGCCGCAAAATCATCTGGAGTTTTTCAACAGTGTTTCACATGAAGCATTGATTATTTTCTGCATGTATGATTTAAAGAGCCTCGGAGTTTGAGCACAGACAATCAGAAACTTTACAGAGAGGGTTTTGTTCTTTTTCAGTCTTTATTCTGTCCCTCTGGTGCCCTGTAGTATCTCTGCATGTTTTACAGCTTAAAATAATCCCTGTTTTTTTCTCTCCCTGGTGTTTAATAAAACCCTTATTTTAACCCTTGTCTGAAACATTTTATTTTAGCTGCTGTCTCTTTATCGCTCCCGCTCCACAAACCCCCTTAACTCTGCTTGGCCAGCCCTCTGGAAACTTATCTAGACAGGCCTTGCAGTTTTAGGCCTGTCCCTCCAAAGTGTTACACAGTTAAGGAGGAGATCTTAATGTGATGACCTCATCATTTTAGCAAGGCTAGAGAAGATCTGGTGCTGTTTTTAACAACAGAGGTGTTTTGATCAGCTCTCAGATAGATTCACTGATTTCTCACTGATTTTGTCCAACTTTTGTTCGTGAAGATTTTAAGAATACACTAAGAAATGAGTAAGAACTAAAGCAAAGTTTATTTTGCACTCAAATGCCAAACTTATTTGCTGGAAGTGTAATCAGCTGTGGACTCTCACAGGTTAATCTGAACATACTTGAACCTTTCCTGCTAACACTAAGTGGACTGTGTTATGAGACCATGTGCAGATTAAGTACAGTATAATCTTCCCGTGTATGCAGACTGATCTGTTTCCAAAGACAAAGAAAGTCCTCTGTTGGGGTAAATGTGCTGAGTTATTTTGTTGTTTTAAAAAACATTTGCAGAAGAAAGAGTGTCAGACTTTGTGTTGCTGAAGGATAAACTTCCACCTTTGTTTAACCTCTTGTGTTTTATTACCTTTGGATGAATCTGCACTTCCTCTCAGTGTCATTAAACTGTGACAGTATTTAAATCCCTCTGTTGTCTAACACAGTCAGTGTTCGGGGCTGACGGCTCAGAGCTCAGCTTTTAGCTGCAGAAAAGTGTCATGCTCTTTGAAACGTGGCGTCTTTAAGACAAATGTGAGGGTTTTCAGTATTCTGCTGCAGCGTGTTTGTCTTTGAAGTTCATATCGACATAGCAGGAGTCACAGCTCTCCCTGAAGGCTTTCACCTCTCACCAGAGACCCCCGTCCAACTGCCTCTGTTGACTTAGTCAACACATTAGCATACTGAACAAAGGTGCAGTTTGAATCCGTAACAAAATATTTTATTCAGCTGTTCATTTTCATACTTACAGACTTTAGAATCCTGAATTCTGTTTGTGGATGTATGAGCTGTGTAGAGATGTGCACATCAAAGAACATACTCTGAATGTTCAACTTCAGTACAGTCATGATGTCTGACAGAAACACAGAAAATCTGATGCAGACGACAGGGGCTGTGTCTTAATCGTGTACTTCTGTGCTCATGCTTACTGTTTTGAGTTTATAAGTAAATTTACACCACAGATTAAAACAGGGAAGTAGTCTCCGCTATGTCAGCTGTCTGATCCTGATGCAGAGAAATGAAGCCAAACAGTGGCAGAGTCCATATTGGAAATGACAAAGGCTTTGGGCTTCCTTTCTAACTGCTACAGGGTGTCCGTCAGTCACATGAGCTGGGCTGAGCCTCTGACATGACGAACTCATGAGATTAAGGATCCAGAACCAAGATGTTTCTTGAACCAGGCTGTCAACATGGTTCTTAATGCAGTAAAAGTCTGTTGTTGTTTTTTTGCCTTGGTGTGTGCGTGGTTTCTGGTTTTTCTGCAGCCAGCTTGAATCGGCTTCTTGATGAACAGCAACTTTTAGCACCTCTGCAGATTTCATTTCGTTGCTCTTGGTTCACACCGACAGTGGAAAAACACAGTGCACTTTGATTTCTCAGCTGGCTTGCTCAAAACAGTTAAAAAGTTTAGTGTGAAATGCTGGACACTTCTCATACTCAGCGGTCACTGTACTGGCTCCAGGAAGAGGCAGGAATGGTTCAAACAATGTCAGAGAGGTGTAGTCAATGAATAACAGAAGAACACCTGTGAATGGCTGTGGTTGTCGAATGTAATTTCTGGTAAATGTATAGCAGCAGCGTTTGATTGGGGACAACACCCTGTGCTCTGTTCTATTGGGTGCATAGTGTACTTCATGTAAGTGTACTCATGAATATGCAATTTGAGGCACAACCACTGAACTGACCCTGTTCTCTGTGGATCTCTAAAGGAGACCACAGGAACTTTAGTAACCAAGGTCTATATTCAGTTCTAAGATAATGAATTTACCTCCGAAAAATGGCCCTGCCTAGGGGTTTATATCTTTGCTGTGCCTGGCTGAAACACAGCTCCATCTCCGTTGACTTTGTGCCACAGATGGGGGAGCAAGCCACTGTTTCTCCGGATGGCTTTAGATGGCTTTATCTCTAGAGCTTGTCTCCTTTCCAACAAATCCATCAGTAGCTGAATAAAGCATGATTTAAACCACCATAGGTTGAATATCCTTCATGCTAAAAGACTAACTACGCTGCTCATAACAATATCGACCTGTGTTCACCTTCACAATGTCACTTCACTGAATGGGCTTTGTCATTTTTGACTCATTATTTTTCCAATTTACTGATCTCTGACCCCAGGTTCTTGGCTTGTGGTGGATATGTAGACAACCAATAGGCCACAGGGAACCATGTAATTCTTGGGAATGTTTGACCAGGACCAAAAAGTTCCCCGGACCCTCTGGTTGAAAAGCACACCAAGTGGCATTGTGTATTCTAGTGTAGAGTTTTGCAGAGCTCAATCAGTTCTAAAGCTGACCAATCGCCCTTTTTTTTAATCCTATGACACACTGTGCCATGGTGTTAAGATGAAAGATCCTTACTTTGTTTCAATATAGAAACTGTGCTGTTTCTAAGAGAGGGTTGTGCTAATTTTGCAAGCATGCTCAGAAATATGTATAGGGGACCCATCAGAGCTTTTAGACAGGTACAGCCCTCAGTTACAGATTCTTGAGTTAAACTGAAGCAAGCAGTTATGTCAAGGTTAAATCTGACTGAGGCACTTGTCTGTGTTATGTTAAAAAAAATGTTTATTGCCTCTAAAAATCTTTCTCTGTTCCCTCTGTTTTTGGTGCAGGGGTACAATGTGTTCAGGAATGTCCTTGAAAATGATCTGCAGAAAAGATGAGAGCTCACTGTAACAAGAGGAAACATGTTTAAATGTTTTTATTAATGAAGTTCAGATCTGTCAGAGCTGCAGTGTGTTCGTGTTTGCAGACTGTGTCAGCTCACTCATCGTACAGATCCTTTCACAGTGAAGCAGAGGCAGGTGGCGGCGTGTTAATTATCTCTATAGGTGTTTTTTAACGCCGTCAGCTGTCATGTAAGTGTGGGTTTTTCTCTCAGGGACGTGTTTCTTTTCACTCTGCCCTTGTTTCTTGTACACACATTAAACAGACTCTCTTGCTGTAGATGCAAACATGCAGTTCTTCATTAGATATGGTGTAATGAGGACTTTCAAAAGCTTTAACATGAAGGTGATCTATACCACATCTGTTTATGTACCAGAGTGGAGTGTGAATTATGAAGTCTTTCAGACGACCCATCAGTTGTGTCACTGCTTTCATCCTCCATGGATTAATCTCTCTCCCAGCACCTTCTCTCTCTTCTCACTGACTCTTTCCTTCCCTCGTCAGGGCTCAGGGTGTTAAAGTCTCCTTGGTCTCTGTTTGTGGATGGTAACTGATCCTAAAGGCTTTTATTTGAGACCCAGAGTCCCCTGCCCTCTCAACTGTCTGATCCCACAATAATAAAACCCTCAGCTCAGATTTCAGACCCACCCTGAGTGCAGAGAGGTATTAGATTCTCCCTCTCTGTGAACACACTCCTCTGAGTTTCTGTTTTTGTGTGTTTGTGTGTG
>RPOG01007783.1:0-16711 GCA_008086565.1 Thalassoma bifasciatum | reverse complement strand
TTCAAATCATGGCATCAAGCAGAGAAAACATCTAAAGAGATTGATGCAGAAACGGCTAAAACTGGGTTAAGAACTGTCCAACGCATTATTAAAAACTAGAAAAATGGTGAAGAGAAGCAGGTGAAGTGATGCAGCCATCATGCCTAGTGCCTACTGTACAAGCCTGTGGGGGCAGTGCTATAATCTGGGGTTGCTGCAGGTGCTCAGGTCTAAGTCCAGCAACATTATGTTCCCAAAGAATAAGGTCAGCTGACTACCTGAATATACTGAACGACCAGGTTATTCCATCAATGTAGTTTTTCTTCCCTAATGGCACGGGCATATTTCAAGATGACAATGTCAGGATTCATTGGGCTCGAATTGTGTAAGAGTGGTTCAGGGAGCAAGAGACATCTTTTTCACACATGGATTGGCCACCACAGAGTCCAGACTAAGGCTGGGCGGTATGACCCAAAATTCATATCACGGTGTAAATTGAATCCTTTCATGGTAACTGTATATATCACGGTATAAATGTTGTGGTGCAAAATTTAAAATGGAGGTGTTTCTAAATGGGTTTGTAGTCTCTTATCAAAGCTAAGTTGATTTAAAAAAAAAAAAAAAAAAAAAGCATATAAGCATATAATGTAATTTTAATGTAAAAGCATTTATCATGCAGAAGAACAACAGAAATGAGGATAGTGCCTCAGAAGTACAAAATTAGTACAAAAAAAAAAAATACAAAAATAAAGTGGATATATACAGCAGGAACTTCCAAAATGACCCTGTTCCAAAGTTTAAACCCCCCAGTTTTTAATACCTTGTATTTCCCCCTTTAACATCAATAACAGCTTGAAATTCTTTGTGGTCGTTGTGGATGAGGGTCTTTATCATCTCAGATGGTAAAACTGCCCATTCTTCTTAGTAAAAAGCCTCCAGGTCCTGTAAATTCTTGAGCTGTCTTGCATGAACTGCAGGTTTGAGGTCTCCCCCCACTGGATCCATGATATCAAGGTCAGGAGACTGAGATGGCCACTTTAAAACCTTCACTTTCTTCTGCTGTAGCCAATGTCTGTCAGGAGCTCAGAAACTCACTGAGCTTTTATACACACACACTGATTATAAGCTAATAGATCACAAGTGAGGATGGTTACCTTTAGGAGACATTCAAACCCATTTGTGTCATATTTTGTGCATTTATCATCAGGGGGTGTAAACTTTTGATCAGGGTCATTTTTGAAGTTTCTGTTGTCATTATGATTTAAAAAGAGTTAACTTTTTTTTCAATAAATGTCTTTAACCAACCACTAACCATGAGTGATAGAAAGGATTTTGTGTTATCATTCATATTTTCTGAGAACGTGAGCCCTGAATTGGAAAAGGTTGGGAACCACTGTTCTAGACCTCAAATCTTGTCAAGTCTGAAGAGGTTGAAATGAAAGTTTGCCTTGTTTTCTGTCGCTTCCTGTATCATGTGTCTGTGGATTTTATAATGCAAATTCCAAGACTGTTTACAAGAGTAACAACATCTCTGTGCTCTTTTTTTTCTCTGCCAGTGCTGTTGTTCATATTCATACTCCTGCCCCCCCCCCCACACACACATATCTCCACATCATCCTGTGGCTGGATGTGACAGCTGATTGGTGTTTGTGTGTGTGTGTGTGTGATTTTGTGGTCTGGTTCCTTCTCCTGGGCGCTGACAGCTTTCAGTTTAAGCCTGTTCTGTCTTCGTCTGCACGTCAGTCCACTCAGCCTCTGACTCTCTGACCTGACATTTCCGAGACACACACACTGAGGTTTTTTGAGGTGATGGTGTAGAATCATGCACCCAGACGTAACCTTAACGTTACTCCTCACGATTCTCTTCTAATCGGATCAAAACGACAAAAATAAAACATGTAGTCAAAAGGTTTGAAAGAGATTTTTTTGTCTATTTGATGTTTGTTTTCAGATATGAGCACAATTAAGTGGAAAAAAATCATGCGCCGAGTTCATCTCGCTTCTATATCCGTCTTTATTTTCCCTCTCTTTCTTTTTCATCCGACTTGAAAGAACTTTGTAACAACTGTTTGAAAAGTTCTTTAAAAAGAGAACTTTCTTAACAAAGCAAATCTCGGTTTCTGGTCTGCAGTTGTATTTCTATGACTTTATCTCCTCATTTGTGTGAATGTGTGTGTGTGTGTTTGGTTTGAAGGGAGATGGAGAGCCAGCTGGACCGAGCCAGAGAGAGCCAGCAGATCCAGCAGGCTGATATGGCGAAGGCGTATGCTGACATGAAACTCCAGGTTTGATACACACACACACACATACACACAAACATGCACTTTTTTGAACATAAATGAAGCACATTGGGTTCAGCATGTATATACTCCAACAAAGCAGTTTCCATGCACACCTGGTTTTTATTATTTGTATGCATAGTGTATGTCCAATGACTCATTCTCTGATAATCATGCATGTGCACCACATTAGTACATTTTTGTTTCCTGTTGTGTGTGTTTAAACAGACACATACTTGCACTTTTACCCTTAGCCTCTTACATTTTACCACTGAGAGAGTGAGCGTTTTGACATGCAGTAACCAAGACAATGCATGGGCACACACACACACACACACACACACACACACACACACACACAGATTTCAGAGTTACATCGACAGCCTGCCCACAGATGCAACAAGGCGCCATGCTGGCTGCTGAATTCTTCCGACCGTATGTCTTTCCGTCTCTCCCTCCCTCTCTGTCCGCTCCTCGTCATCTGCTCCTATACTCAAAAATCTATAGGAGAGATCCCAGAACATTACCATCCTCGGGCCCTTCTCAATGCTTTTTGTTCCAAAATGAACAAAATGAGTTACAATCCTGCTCATTAAGCAGGTGCACTCATTCTCCGCCATCACACACTGACCTCGCTTCCTTTCAGTGGGCGTGATGTGGGATGCGCAGGTTTGGATGGAGAACAGGTCGTGTGCACAAAGCAGCGAAACTAATTAGAACATCAGGCGAGCGTCTCGATCAGCATTCGGCCCCGCGTGGGCTGCTCCTTATTTGGAGAGTTCTTCAATCAATGCTGTAAACTTCTCATGCTGTCTTACAAGCCAGTTTTGCTATAGGCAAATATTTTCTTCCCATACTGTGTGTGTGTGTGTGTGTGTGTGTGTGTGTGTGTGTGTGTGTTGTATTAACAGCGATAAGAGAGGTCCTGAGTGCTTTAAAGGGCTGCATGTTAAGGAGATTAGCAAGTTTAAGTTGCTGATTAGTCAAGTTTTTTTTTTTTTTTTTTTTGGCTAATCAATGTGTCGGGGGCACATGTAGGGTAAGGAAGTGAGAGTCTGTGTGGGAGGCAAATCTTAGCAAGCATGCTTGTGGGCATGCGGTGCATCTTTATCCCCCCTACAGTTGATTTTAAATATTTTTCTAATTTGCGAAAGAGATCACATTGAAGGCAGCATTAACTGAAAGAATAGAGAGATATCACTCAAACAAACAAAAGTATTATTAACACTGCAATTGCAGATAAGCACATGTTGGGGCCACTGTATGTTGTTCGCATGTTTAACAAGTTGTTTCCAACTATAAAGCAACTACATGCAGCAATTCCATGCAAGTGCAGCAAGATTTACCTCAGGAATAAAGCCATGACTTCCTCTTGCCAGTAGGGGGCATCTTACTTTGATGGTAAAAAATGGTCGCCCATTGAGTTACAAAAACGCTTTTAATGACTTTTTATCGCCAATGTGTCTAGTACACATACATTCAGTTTGAAGGAGATCCCAAAAAAACAACAACTGTGGGATAGGTTTTGTTCAAGTTGGTACCAGTTGATTGCAAAATTTCCAACATGGACATTACATTTTTGATCCTCCAATTTGAATTATCCCATAAAATTATGTAAAGTTGTGAAAGTTTTGGCATGATGGATATGCACAAAAAATGTAGTGCAAATTGGAGCATGTAAAATAAATATTCGTTTTTGGTCGCTTGCCCTGGCCACGCCCATCAATTTACGAAAAAACCTTTGAATATCTTGTCAACGTCAAGGTATCTAGTACAAATACCCAGTTAGAAGATGATCTGAAAAAAAAACCTGCAGGACTAGGCCTTTTCAAATATGCACTATATATGTATATAGTGAAAGTGAGACATTTAACTCCAAATTTTGAACTTCCTTTTTGGAATTCAGGATGATTGTCGAAGACTTTTTTTGTAGATCTTGGCGTTATAGATGTGCAAAGAATATTCATGCAAATTGTGGGGGATAGGGGATATAGCTGTGCACCATGGGGTTTGCTTCCCGCCTGTGGCCTGTTTCCCGCGTGTCATTCCCCACTCTCTCCCCCTTTCCTACTCTATCTTATCTTTGAAAAAAAAAAAAAACCTTCAATATCTTTTTATAATTAATGTGTCTGGTAGACAAATTTGAAAATGTTTAAAAAGAAAAAAAAAGTGAGACTTGTTCATTGAAACCTCTTTTCTATTAATCCTCAAAATCTGACATTTAACTCAAATTTCCGAACTTTCTGTTTAGAATTCACTATGGACGTAAGAGACTTTTTTGCAGGTCTTGGCATGATAGTTATGCACTTACAATTCAGGCATGCTCAAAGTAGCAGGAGGGCTGCAGTTTTTTTTTTAGTCAATAGGGGGCGCTCGGGAGCAAAGTATCACTGTGGAAGCACTAGAATCATACATTTTTCAATCGGAAATTGGAGGGTTGGTAAACATTGGTGCAACTTTATGTACGCTGAAGGAAGGCAATTAGGGGTTAAATGTGTGCCCTAAGTATTCAAGCAACAAAGTGGCTGATTGACGGACTCCGGTTGACTTTTTTTGGAGTACAAAACAACATATGTTGATCTTTAGGGTGGAAAGTGATATCTTCACGTCTTCATGCCTTCAAATGCTTCCTTTTTTCTTCCATCTCATCCTTTCTGCCTCTTTTTTTCCCTTGGTGCCCCTGGCATCCCGATCTCCAATCTGACTTCATCCTCAGCCCACATAAAAGCCACAGGAGAGAGGAGCAGCCTCTTCTGCATCCCTGTCATACCCTCCTCTCTCCGTCACGTTCTCCCACTAAAGCTTTAATGTTGCAGAAAGTACTTCAAAAGAAGTTTTGTACTCCCATTTTTCCCCCCTCATCCTTCCATCTTTCCCCTCATCATCTTCTCCCTCTTTCTGTCTGCTCATGCTGTTATATCTAAATGGATTATCTGTATCACTCTCTTTCTCTCTTCTGTCTTTCTTTCATTTTGAAGCCATCATCCCACTTTCTGTCTGCACTTAAAAGAGAGAGTGTGCCCTATTTTGGCTTTGAAAAAAAAAAAATGAAGCACCATACAGAATCAAATCTCTGCTGCGCGTTCAGTTCAAAGGAGGCGTCAGCGTTTTAAATGGATTAATCAAAACAAATTTAGCATTTCTGTGTGCTGCACACTGCACAGCTAAGATACAGGGGCACTCCAGTAATTACATGTCTGATTGTTTGAATTATCATCACCTGAGCAGACAAACAAAAGTCTTAGACCGCGAAGAAGTTAAGATAAAAAGCATCAACATTGTTGAATTAGAGAAGCTCATAACTTTGTTTATCTTCCTGTGTCTTCTTGTTCACACCTGTGAAGATGTAAATCTGAATGTAAACTACTGGTGTTGAATCATTCATGGCTGTTGTAGTACTCTGCTTTGATGAATATGTGTGTGCTGCATTAAGGAGACAGTTAGGAGTTTTGTTGAGGATATCTCCTCTTGATGGTTCTTCATTTATTTGATATCAAAAGAAAAAACATAAGCACAGCTTTACTCTGCTGCACATTCATCCTTTTATGTTTTGAGTTCTGTTAGTATTAGTGTTGTCACAAGGATGGCAGCAAACAGCTGTGAGAAGCAGTGAGAGGAGAGATCTGTGTTTTTCTCAACTGCAAACAATTGTTTTGTAGTAATAGTGGAAACAGGAGATGGACTGTCTGAGAGAAAAGGGACAGAAGAGCAGAGTAAAGCTAAACAGTGACACAGCACTGGCTAAAGGCTAAAACATGAAGTGAAGGCTAAAACATTAGCCACAGGCTAAAACACAAACTAGTGGCTAAAACTTGATCTAAAGGCTATGACACAAGCTAGAGGCTAAAACACAAACTAAAGGTTAAACATGAGCTAAAGGCTATGACACAAGCTAGAGGCTAAAACACAAACTAAAGGTTATAACACAAACGAAAGGCTGAAACAAAAGCTAGAGGCTAAAACTTGAGCTAAAGGCAGAAAGACAAACTAAAGGCTAAAACTTAAGCAAAAGGCTAAAACACAAACTGAAGGCTAAAACTTGAGCTAAAGGCTAAGACAAGAGCCAGAGGCTAAAACAAGCGCTTAAGGCTTAAACACAAACTAAAGGCTATCACACAAACTAGAGGCTAAAACACAAACCAAAGGCTAAAACACAGGCTTATGGCTAAAACTTGAGCTAAAGGCTATGACACAGGCTAGAGGCTAAAACTTGAGGATAAGGCTAAAAAAAACTTAAGGCTTAAACTTGAGCTTTAGGCTAAAACACAAATCAAAGGCTTAAACAAAAGCTTTAGGCTAAAACTTGAGCTATAGGCTATGACACAAATTAGAGGCTAAAACACAAACTAAAGGCTAAAACACAAGCTTTTGGCTTAAAAACCAGCTAAAGGCTAACATGCAGGCTGAAGGCTAAATCACAGGCTTTAGGCTGCAACATGAGGTACAGGCTAAAATGGCTAAAACACAGGTAAAGCTGTTTGTATTAATGTTTATTCCAACCCACATGCAGAAGTTATTGTGCAGTGATCTGTTTTAACCTGAGAGTTTATTAATAAAATGAAGGGTGACGTTACGTTTGCTCTATTTGGTGAGGTTGAAGTTGGTAGATGAGCACTGGTAGGGCACTATATATAGCCGGTTACTAATGAGGGATGGGCATAGATTTTTGAATATTGGAATAGTTATTAACATTGAAAAAATCGAATAGTTCATGCAATGGTGGTTTTGAAAAAAATCTTGCATTGTTTTCGAGCGTTTTGCGAGTACCATAACGCGATAACACCAAATACGCGTGAGTGAGATAACTCACAGGCATCACAAAGCTCTGTGTGTAGCTCCTTCGAGAAAATAAACGAAAACGAGGTGCGGCGCAAACTCTGCAAAGTTAAGCTATCATATCACAAATCGACAACAACTATACTAACCTACGGTACAAACTAACAAAGGATACAGCAAGGGAAACAATAACCACAAAGAAAACAAAATCAAGAAATAAACAAAAAAAACAAAACAAAAACCAAATTTCTACAGGGGTCATTGTTACAGTGCATGAATCATTTTAAAGCAGACAAGTATTTAGAGCAGAAACTAGAAGAAAAGCTTACCTAGAGATAGGGAAAAAAATATATATTTCAAGAAGCATATTGAGGATTCCAGTTTCAGTTTGTTTAAATATTTTGCACAGCATGAAGTACTTGAACCCATCAGTTCAGGTAATAATGACCTGTTTGCTTTCTGCTTACAGATGGAAAAGGTTGAGGAGGATCTGGATCGCTCCAGGTCTGTGAGGGAGATGCAGGCCAAAGAGTTCTCAGAGCAGCTTGATGCACTCAGACAGAAATACGAACAACAGGTCTGTAAGAGTTTGTAGCTTTTTCATCTGTTTGTCGGCACCGTGCTCTTGCTCCTGTACTCATGATGTGACCCTGGAGAAAGGTCATCACCACGCTGATATCTTTCTTTTATTACCAGTGAGAAAATGTCTCTCTGGAGTCTGCAGAGAGGTCTGACATCCACGTGGTTCTATCTTGTTATTCTTCTCCATCTGTTCCGGCTGATTAATGTCTGATGATAAGCGGCACGCTTAAGATTGAGTCTGGATTGCAGCTCAATAAACATCTCAAATATTGCCAATTGGAATCTAATACAATCTGTACAGCAGATGCAAAGTCCCCTTATCATTCCATCTCTATCACTCTACTTCCATTAGTAAAGAAACCATTTTCCCAACTCACTGAAATTAAAATTGCGGGCTAGAAGCCGTATTAGAGCATCCAATCATAATGAGCCATGAAAATGAATTGAATCCTCTGCAAACAGTATCATGAAACAGAGCTTATCGTTTTTACAACAGCGCGTTAGTGTTCATTGAGTTTTAACTGCAGGTGTGACAAAAGAAGCACTTTCTACATGTCACTTTTTGCTCTAAGAAAATTTATTTATCACTTTTTTCCTTTTTATTTTTTTTATTTTTACATTTTATTGAACCAGTTTGAGTTATAGGGGCTGTGAATCAAAAGTTGTGACCAAGCCTGATGTTATTTATCATTCCTGACTTTTTCTGCTGTTGAATCTAACTCAACAAGTGACAGCAAAACACCAAGAGTCAAAGTTTCAGACATAGAATTTGAATACGATAAACAACTTGAAGCGATTTGATTTCAGAGCATGTACAGCAGTAAGCAGTGAAGCATCTCTGTTTCCAGCCTTTATCCACAGCATGATTGATTTCCATCCACCACGCAAGCACTCACTGCTGGTTAATGAGCATGGGAACACTCATTTCCAGGCCAGATGGAGTTTACACTGCGTGTAATTTGCTGTAAATAGCTGTAAGTGGAGGATATAAGGCTGGTGTTTTTTTCTGTGACATGGCTCTCTGTTATCGATTTGTTCCTGGCTAACACGTGCGTTGGCTGTAATGACGACATTTGTGGAGCAGAATCTCACTTTAAAAACACTGAAACAGCATGTCAGATGTATTATTCTGAAACAACTCTTGAAAAATATCCACTCGAAAAAGTTTAAGAGGCGAGAGGTTTCATGCGTTCTAAAACATATGGTGCGTTTATAATGATCCAGTTACCGTGACAACCTATCTGCGCTGTAAGTGCCGACTCTTGTATGTTCTGAGGAATTATGAATTCTGTCTCATGTGAGAAACAGGTACATAATCAAAGCGTTGAGAGAAATATTCAAGTGACGTTTATCATCTGCTGCAGAGAATGACAGTTTGGAAACCAACTACAAGGTTAGCAGCACATCAGGAAGCCTTTCGTCATATAGATAAAAATATGCAGGTAGGGAGAGGCGGTCTTTGTACTGATGTTGATATGAGCTCTGTTGACATTAGCTTTATGCTTTGAGAGATTAAAAAGGGAAGAAAATATTCAGTGTAGCTGCACATGAAGATGTGATTATTAATGACTCGCTGTGAGAACTCCTTTTTTCTGTTTTTCTAAATGGATCTTGGTGACATTGAAGACTCATCTGTTCTTTCATGCTCACGTACCTCCCAAGTGGAGATTGGTGTCAGAAGATTTCAGGGGTCAAGTTTGCCTCTTAAAATTCAAAAAGAGAACTTTTCAAAAGAGAAACAACGCATAAAGGTGTTGTTTTCCTGAATCTCCTCATGTTGTTGAGCTTAGTTTCTTGACTTTAGAGTAATATGGTGATGTCAAAAGGCTCATTTGAAACAACGTCTTTTACAGTTTAAAGCAGAGGTCTTCAACAAGGGGTCCACGGAGGTGCTGCAGGGGGTCCTGGACTTTTTGGGTTGATTAGACAATTTTTTTATCTCAAAATATTTGCTCCCAAACATTTAGGGCCAGAGTCGGCGAAAGCCCTGTTGAATTCTAAAGGATTATTATACTTTCTTTATGCTGTGCCCATAATCCCAATTTGCGTCCCTTAAACATGCAGAAAAAGTTGCCAAAACTGTCCTACCTCCCCATTTCCTCATGAAAAATTTGTGAGCTACAGGCCTGAATAATTTTTTGCATAACAATCATGCCAAGACCTACAAAAACGTCTCTTACGACCATATTCAATTCTGAAAAGGAAGTCTGGAAATTGGAGTTAAATGTAGGAATTTGCCAACTTACAGGGAACAAATAGAACAAACTAACCCCGCTGTTTTTTCTGGATCATCTTCAAATCTGACCAGACACATTGACAGTGAAATGTTATCAAAGGATTTTTTGTTACTCAGTGGGCATGGCCAGGGGAGGCCAGAAAAAATGATTATTTTTTTCACATACTCTGATTTGCACACAGTTTTTTGTGCACATTATGTCAAGACCTCAAAAAAAAATGAGATGTCATTGGGAAATCAGAATCTGAGGTTCAGAAATTTAATGTCAAAGTTGGTGTTTTCCAAATCACAGGGTAAATATTTGAACAAATTAGTCCCACAGATTTTTTTTAATACGATCATCTTCAAAGTGGATGTATATATACTATGAACATTGACAATGAAGAGTTATGAAAGGATTTTTTTAAAACTCATTGGGTGTGGTCAGGGAAGGCGACCAAAGTTGGCAATTTTTTCGCCAACATGCAAACCCAAATAGCTCTTATGTATAATAATGTAGATCAGGACCAGAATGCATATGGGTCAATGACGTGACGTCCCTTTTTTTGTGTCCGAGTGCAATATTTCCTTCCATCATGAATTGAGTATTTCATCACATGTATTTCTTTATTCTAAGAAACCTGTGTTGTTTGAACACATCTTTAAACTATTAAAATATAACATGTTTTTCTGTATTTTGGTAGCTCAAACCCCCAAAATGTCAGGTGGTGCAACCGTCCTGACAAGTATCCACAGTAATTAAACTCTAAAAATTGAATGTCAGTTATTGTAAATGGAAATTAAAAACACAGTGGCATTATTTTATGCTTGAACCTTTTTAAATGAAACATTCTTTGCAAATAAAAAGAATTTTAAAGCTGTTGAGAAATTTAAAAAATGTTTGTCCCGTAATTTTCACCTTGTCAAATGTCAGGGTGGTGCAACCGTAACATTAGACTTTTATTTTAAAGTGAAGAGAATAAAACAGGAAACAGGAAACTGCATCAGCCAGAGGAGCCCAAATGACATTTGTGACCAAGTGGAAAAGTTTGTAGATTTCTCTGAAATACTGATAAAAAAGGTTTTTTCACTTCATTGGTGACTGGAACAATTTCCATGTCAGGTGGAACAACCAATGTAATAATGTGAAATGTTATTTTAACATCAAATTATTTATCATATTCACAAATAAAAGAAATGAAACACACAAAATGAAAATGTATGAGTCACTACAGACACTTGCCAATAATTTCACACAGAAAAAATAACAGGAACATATGAATATATTTTCATATATTTGGTTGCGCCACCTGACTTTTTTGGGTGCTCAAATTAAAAATACTAAAAAATAATGAACCTAAAAACTTTGAAATGTTGGTCAACTACTGAAATCTGTTAGAAAACATAATTCTTTACTCAGAAATATGTTTTTTTATCCATTTTCAAAGAACTTTTTAAAAATACGCTTTTAGACCCTCTTTTTGTCACTGACCTGTATACTTGTTCTGAGTCACAGTCTGAGTGCAAGTATAAGTCTTTATATTTCATCAAAGGAAGGCAACAGGGAGTCAGGCTTTTTGATGAGGCAGATGTACATTTAGCAACACAGCAGCTCTCTTAAACCGCACACAGGTTCACTCAGCATTCACTCTGAGCCTCTGAAGACAGAGGAGGACCCACCTCTATCACTGCTCTGCCAATCAGATGCGTTTCATACTGGCTCTGTCAGGTACTGAAGAATAGATTAATACTGAACACACAATAACAAAGAACACACATGGTACCAGACCCTGTTTAATGTTGAATACAGTTTGATATAAATACATTAGGGCAGGGTCCACATGAGGAACCTGATTTGTGTCAGAGGGCTGCACCAACAGCAACCCAGACTGCTCACTATTAACTCCTTTCCAATGTAAATGCACTCACCTACAAACTTTGCTGTTAAACAGAAGAATAAAGATATTATATAAATATGTGCAATCGTGGTGTGGGTCAAATAGGAAAATACTCTTATAGAAGTGATAAACAGGAAAAAAAACAAACCAAACCATTGCATTTGAGTTTCATTTCATGTTAAGCTTGTTTTGTCCCCACAAGAAACTGAATCAATTTGAAGCAAATCTATTCAAAATAGCAAAAACTTAAAACTTTTAGCATCACTTTACCTCTTTAGTGAGACAATTGCATGTTTTGAGCTTGAGCAAACACATTGAAATCTTGATAAATTTCTGAGGTAGTCATAGACAGCTGAGCCGTGATCATCACTGTTAAAGGATCTTGATTTGGATTTGGTGAACATCATTATTTGTTGCTGTTCATGCACTGCTCATGTGCACAAGTGCGTCCATATGGAAATAATGAAAACATCACGCTTTTCAAAATAAAAGCAACATAATTGTGTTGGGTGCATGGCATAATTGTAATTTTCTTAGTGATTTAAAATTGACCTTGTGTGGGCCAGACAGAGATGCTCAAATAGGGATGGGCATATTTTCAGATGCACAATATGTACATCAATGCGAGGGTCTGTGGTAGAGTGCATCGGTTGGAGTGGTGTGCATCGGATGAGAAACTGAGCTGAAACCACGATGCATCACAATGTGACAGCTTTGCATCGGTAAAATCTGATGTCACGTTACTACGTATCTAGTTCTTGTTTTATTATTTTACAATCAATTCACTTCTATAATTATCTTTCAGCCGTTAAATTCTCACAACGAGTGGACTGTTTATTGCTCAACTACCACACACTGATTCACCTCCCCACAGCCACCAGTAGGCGTACTCACGAGTCACTGATCATCAACATCCGGGGTACGATGCCAACCGCTTAAAGCGAAGAAGAAGAGAGCATCCTAACTACTCCAGGCAAAACACATGAGTGAAAGTGAGCGGTAAACATGACAGACAATGAACAAGAAATTCATAGTTTACATACATTCAAGTCCAACGTCTGGCGTCACTTTGGATTTTTCAAAAAGGATGGGTGTGGCATCTGAGCAAGTATTTAGCACAGCAGGGGACATAGTTACAACCCAGTGTAGTTTACTTGCCCCTGAACATGTAGATCAGTTGGTATTCATGAAGAAAAACCCTTAAAAAAAACATTTGTCTTATGTTTTCTGTGAAAATAACAGCGAGGCTGTTATTATTTATGTAGGTCTATTTTTTTTAGTTATGAAAGACCTGTTTGAGGCAGGAAAGACTGTTTTTATTTTCAACAAATAGTACATTTTTGAATTGTTTGCGAAACGGGCCTACTTTTTTCTGTTAACAATGAAAAACTCACTGCTGAAGACGCACAGAAGGAATGTAAGTGATCTCTTCATACGTCAACAATAAAATTTAGTTGAATTTGCTCAGATTTGCATTGTTATCATATCGTGATTGCATCGTGGTAAGCAGGTAAATCATATCATCCCAAATCGGTAGATGATTCATATGTGTCATTAGTGTATGGCATCGTCCTGGGGATGGAGATTTCCATCCCCAGCTCAAAGGTCAGGTGTGGTCCCCGGGCCGTAATTTACCCAGGTCTACATTAGGGGGGTCCCTGCTTCATCTCTCCATCAATTAGAGGGTCCTTGTTCTGAAAAACATTAAAGTCCCCTGGTTTGGAGACTTCCAAAAGCCCCATTCCTCAGGTTTTACATTGAGGCACTACTTGTGTCATGTTTACTGACATGATACTGTGTGAAATTTGTGCACAGATGCTTAAATCGACTCAGCGCCGCTCACTGGTCGTCTCCGGCTCAAACTCTACAGTGAGGAACAAGGAGCTTGTCTTTGTACGTCTCTCCCTCCTCTTTCACACTCACCCCTGCTGAGAGCAGACAGGGCTTCTGTTCTATCCTCCTCTAAAGCCTCCTCCTTCCCAAACATTTCAGATTTCCCCCCCTGGGGCTGAAAAAGAAGCCCATTACCTCACTGTCCTGTCTCAATGCGGGCACATCGCCTGCACACACAACCATGTCAGCCGTGGTTGACAGGAGTCGTGCTGTGCGGTAACACCCGGCCCGCTCCGTATCTGTGGCACCAAGCTGTGCTCCCACTCAGTCTTCTCTCACCAACGCCACGCCGGCCCCTTTAAGAACCGCAGCACCCAGCATCCTCCGCTGCACGCTGGCGCTACGTGATGTCACAACCAGGCTCCTTGCTGGGTCTGCTCCCTGTCATCTCCTCACCATCTTTTTCTTTAGCAGCTTACTCACAATGGATCTATCTTGCCTATTTCTTCGTCCTTGTTTCACCTCAGATCCCCTCTTTGCTCTAAACCCCCCGTGAGACTCTAAACAGGAGCGAACAGTAAGCCACGATGTCCTCCCCCAGTTCCTGTCACCGCATGTCCTGCTGTCCTGCTGTGGAGTTCCCGGTAGCAATTTCCATCTGTAACTTGAGCCGCTGTATGAATCTGACTAACCCTGTGGGACAACGTGACCGTGGACCTTATTTCCAACTATTATGTCCTTGAATGGAAACAGAAGGTAGTGCAAACTTGTCTGTCTCTGGAATAATGTACACATCATCAGTCGAACTTGTGGCAACATGTGGGAGACGATGCCTACTTTCTTCAGGAGTTTTTACTGATAAGACTGTGCGGTGTTTCTTAAGTTTTGTTAAATGGCACGTCTGAGATTCTCTGTGTGATTGCGTCTCAAATGACATTTACTGAGCCCCAGAGATAAAATACATCTTTTTATCCAGCTATAATTCCTTCCATTTCCCTGTTTAGAGAACATTTGGAAAAAGCTCTCCCAAAGGGTAAAGTCTGAGCTGCCAAAATGAAGCATCTATTGTGGCCTTCCTCTGGGTGCCAGGGACAGAATCCGGCTTCCTGTAGATAGCCCCTCATTCATCACCTGCTCTGAATAGCATGCAAGGTCCGAAGATAGGCTGGCGGGTAGAGAGGCACCGGGCAGAGAGGCTGTGGATCTCCGCTTCTCTGGCAGGCCAGGTAGGGTGCCGTCAAGTACAATGTGCAGGGGATTAGCTTCAAAGCGGGGAGGCGAATGGGCCCCAGGCCCCTGCTGTCCTTTCAAGGCACCGGCTGAGGCTTCGCGGCTGGATGGTGTGGGGGTCACTGGTCCCCCCTCCATGGGGGAGTGGGAACCGAACAGAGCCTGGGAAAGGCTTGGGGGCTTTGGGCTGGGAGCTGGGCTGGCATGGCTCACCTCTCAGCAGGTGACTCTGCACTCAGTGCTGCTCGCTGGAGATGACAGGATGATTAAGCCTTGAAAAATGAAGGCTTTGTGTTCTCCTAAAAGTGTTTTATTTTTCCACTTCATTGTGTGTAGCTGGTTGTTGTTCCACTGAGACAGAAAGATACTGTATGTTTATTTTATAACCATGCCTTCTTGGTGATTAGTGCGAGCAGATATCTGCTTCACTTCGCTTTCAGCTACCCTTCATTAGGAACGTAAGTCCCAATTACGGCCGGCTGGTAAGTGCTGCTTAGGCATAATCCCATTAAAAGTGAAAGGTGGAAAGTAATATTGATTCGAGCGCAGAGCAAATGGAATCAGAAGTGGTCGATTTAATCCTCAAAGAATATCACCAGGTACAAGCAGAAGGAAAGAACGTTATAGCATCTCTTCGATTCTCTTAAACTTTCTTCTCTTCGCCTCTTTCTTCTGTTTGTGGTGATCATCATATTCATTGCCTAAGCCGATTTTCCAATGCTGTCAGGCGCTTAGCATGGGGCGTTGGGTGGTTTGTGCAGCCAGATGGCTAACCCCTACCAGCTCACATGCTTAGCCCAAACTAACTGCTCTTTTATACGCCGATCTCAGAAAAAGAGTGAGGGGGACAGATTTTAGGCGAGAGAGAGAGGAGTGGGACTTTGAGGGCCACTCACTTCTACTGGCAGGAGAGGTGGGAGGGCGGGCGAGGAAGCCAGATGTAAACACATCACATCATGTCAACCACTGACAATGTGAGGAAGCAGAGAAACTTTTCTGGCTTTTTCCACACCGTCTCACCGATTTTTGCCAAATTTTAGGGGTGTTCTAAGGTGGAGGCAAAGGGTATGAGGGAAAGGACGTAGGCAGAGGATGAATGGATGGACAAGTTGTCATGACGACAGGGTTGCTCTGAGTGTGTGTTGGCTGATGAAGTCTCTCTTTGCCTGCTTGTCCAATCAGATGGCTGAGCAGCGCATGCAGCACGAGCAGGAGAGGACGCGGCTACAGCAGCAGCACAGCGCGGAAAAGGACAGCCTGGTCCAGGAGCGCCAGCGGGAGGTGAGCAGCTTGGAGAGGCAGGCCAGGGCCGCCCTGCAAAAGCACCAACAGCACACCCAGGAGTGGAAGAAGCGCGAAGCTCAGGTAGGGGGTCTCCACTGATCCACGTTTGCGCACACACACACACACACACGCTGACCCACGCTCTCCTGTGGACAACCATTTTGTATTTCGCCCATTGACGTTTTCCTGGGGTTTCAAAAGCACAGCGGGTTAAGACAGTTTCTCACTCAATCCAAGTCTGAAACTCATATGAGGTGTGAATAGTTTTTAGCAGAAGATGGATTTCTCTTTGGAATGGAGATAAACTTGAGTTTTGTTAAAAAAAAGAAAAGAAGAAAACGGATACGCGGAACAAAAAGTTTTTGAAAAAATGAAAAAGCGATCCAAAACTTCCACCATCCTAACTTATATTCTCAACTGATTTTTGTTTTTTTTCCTAACAGTTTAACGCCGCGGGGTTTTGTGATAGAAGTGTAAAGACCAGAAATGCAGAAACCACAGGTAGCCAGATAAAGGAGAAGAAACCCGTTCAATTGAGCGCCAAGCTTTTATTCCAAAACCCTGGCTTGAATTTCTCTTTTATTTTCTGCCGTGCGCTCATGGACCAACGTCAAGCAGCGTGTACTCCCAGCGAA
>RPOG01007782.1:0-16721 GCA_008086565.1 Thalassoma bifasciatum | reverse complement strand
GGCACAGTGTTTTCATGGTCCAGCAGTCCGTTTGATATTGCAAACATCCATTTAGTGCTCAGTACATGTTGAACTGTTTGTTGTTGCTTCTGAAGAAGAGAGGAACCGCACAGCTTATTATTAATGCAAAGTTTAAAACCCAGCATCCGTGATGGTGTGAATATGTTTATGAATGCTGCCATCCAGACAATGTTTTTTTGTCACTTCATACATTTCATCAGGACAAAACACAATTTTCACACATCCCAAGAGTGTGACTCTGCAGTAAAAGAGTCATTACATACACAAAAAGTCCGATAACTGACACATCTCTTCCATATCTTCACAAACGGGTTTCCTCAGTCCCCAAATACTGACAAAGAGCTGAGAAGATGCAACACAGCAGTTAGCATGCTCATGTCCCAGCACAGATTCAGAATAAGCATTTAAACTCACTTGCCACTTAATTAGAAACACCTGTTCAACTGCTCGTTAACAAATGTGCCTAATCAGCCAATCACATGGCAGCAACTCAAAGCATCCAGTCATTTGGACGTGATGAAGTCAAGCTGCTAAAAATTCAAACTGAGTATCAGAAAGGAAAAGAAAGGTGATTTAGGAGACTTTGATTTTGGCACTGTTGTTGGTCTGAGTATTTCACAAATGGCTGATTAACTAGGATTGTCACACTCATTCAAACCTTAATGATCCTGGTTTTGGTTTTGTGTTTACTGTATCTCTTGTGTTTTCTTATGTGTTCACACGTGCCTTGGCTCTTCTTCTTGTGTTTCACCTTGTTCTTGCTCCTTGTTTTACCTCCTTGTTGGGTTTTCCTGTTGTCCCCGTTTCCCTCCTCTGTGACTGCCCTCATGTGTTTCACCTGTGTCTCTTGTCACACCTGTGTTTCATTAGTCCTGTGTCTATTTAGTCTCTGTGTTCAGTTCAGTTCATTGTCTGTTCACTGTCCCGTCAGGTTGTCTCATTGTGTCTAGCTCCAGTGTCTCCTGTGCCCTGTTTTTCTTTGTGAGAGTATAGTTTGGTTTTGGATTGTTTTTTTGAAGAGTTTGCAGATTCTGTTACCTGGGACTTTTTGAGTTTTGGTTTAATAAACATCTTTTGAGTGAATATGTGCTTGGGCCCTGTTCTACTCCTGTTTCCCCACTCCATGTGACATAAGTAGCAAAAGACTTTTCCAATGAGCTAAGAATTGGAAGCCGAGGCTACACTTTACACAGACTCACCAAAACTGGACCAAAGACTGAAAAACATTTCCTGGTCTGATGAGTCTAGATTTCTGCTCCATATTGGAGTAAATAATATGAATCTTGGATCCATCCCACCTTGTATCAATGCTTCAGGGCAGGGGAGATTTTCTTGGCTCACTTTGAGCCCCTTTGTACCAACTGAGCCTGGTTTGAAGTCCACAGCTTACCTGAGTAGGCTGTGGACTTTTCCTGAGCCCTGTCTTAATTACTCCAATAGGAACCTAATTGTTGGCTGAGATCTTTCAGCAGGACTGTAATAGTGGTCTCAAATTCTACGGGGGTCGCTATAGGTGACTGGGCCTTTGCTGTTTGGGCTTGGACACTTTGGGTCCCATTGCCTGGGGGCTTCAGGCAGACAAACTCAGCATCATCTTTTAAATCTCTTTTTATACTACTTTTACTACTACTACTTTTATAGTGTTGCCTTTATTGACCTTTTGCGTCTTTTACTGTAAAAGCCATGTGTTACTGTTGGCTTATCATTACCTTTATTTTGTACCTGGCCACTGGAGGTCAGAGCAGCATCATGGGATACCTGCTGAGGTGGCCACAGGTGTTAAATGTTTTGGTTGATTAGCAGAAAGGGTTCTGCAGGTGAAGGAGCCACACAGTTTTCAACTGTATTCGGGTTTTCTTTGTATTAGTTTTGTTTTAAGGCTTATTGGAAGCAAACGAGAAATAAAAAGTTTTGTTTTTTTTTTTTGTTTTTGTTTTTTTTTTATCTAAACGTTATATGCAGTTTTCGGTTTGTTTACTTTATAAACTCTGTACACGTCAACTGTTCACCCACCTTCAGACGGTAGAGGCTACAGCGGACTTTAGCCGCTACATTTTTTGTCGAAAACTGTGTGGCTCCTTCACCTGCAGAACCCTTTCTGCTAATTAACCAAAACATTTAACACCTGTGGCCACCTCAGCAGGTATCCCATGATGCTGCTCTGACCTCCAGTGGCCAGGTACAAAATAAAGATAATGATAAGCCAACAGTAACACATGGCTCTTACATTTACATAGCTTTGCACATTGTCCTTAGTTGTTTAACTTACGTGTTCTTAGTTGTATTTTGTTTTTTTGCCGAGCACCTTGTAACTTTGTTTTTAAAGGCCAATAAAGCTGGATTGGATTGAGTATTGAGTGTTGATGCTGGCCATGTCTATACTTTTATGAGCACAGTGTACCCATCTTTTGATGGAGACTTGCAGCGGGGAAAGCCCCATGTGAAAAAGCTCAAATAATCTCAAACTGCTTTCTTGAAGATGACAATCAGTTCCCTGTACTCCAATGGCCTCCACAGTCACCAGTGGGATGACAATAATGGGAGATTCTCATCATGAATGTTCATACTACAAATTTACGGCAGCTGTGTATTACTATCATGTCAATATGAAGCAAAATCTCTAAGGAAAGTTTCAGTGAATTATGCCACAAAGAAGAGTGAATTAATAAAGTCCTGATGGCAAAAAGTGGTGTATTAGTGGGGTTTTTTTCAGCAAACAATACAATACTTCTGCTCGACCATCATGCAGAGTATCTTGGCTGTATTTTCAAATTTAAAAAAAAAGTTTTGGGGGTTTTTGTGCCCTAAATTGGATTATAGAGAGGACAGTTGATGGTGTACGAAACAGGTTTAGAGAGGGAAGTAAGATGAGATAAAGTGGCCACAAAACCACCAGGCCATCTGCACTCCAAATATCAAAAAAAAATTAAAAAAAGAAAAGAAAAATTTTGTCAATTCCAAATCAATAAATTGTGGCTTTATTGCTATTTCAAATTTCCTTACATTTTGGGGCATTGAAGTTTTACATTAGATGAAAAACTCATCGATTCTCCAATGCAGAGAAGTTTTCTTTACATTTTAAAGAGACTACAGCACAAACATACATTAAATATTTCATAGCATCATCATTTTTATTATTTTGTAGTATCAAGGTTTAGGCAGGGTCTCTATTATAAACTTATCAACACAGGGAGCAGTTTTCTGTCGGACCAAGCAATGCTTTGAGGAAAAAGCTTTGTGAAGACATCAAGCCGCAGACTAAGCACTGCCAGTTTTAACCAGATCTCCTGGGAAAGGTTTGGTGAGGAAATGTTGACAAGATTCCTGGCAGTTTTTCTCCATCAAACTGCTTTTTACTGTCTGACAAGTAATGCCTCAGGGGTGATAGATGCTCCCAATGTTTCTGTGTAAATGACAGCAATTTAAAAATGAACTCTAGAAAAAACATTACTAATGCAATTTTCCAATTTGAAGGTTTAGTGTAGTCTGGAAACAAATCAGGGGTTGTTCTGTGTGTGAGGTGCTCAGTGAAGAGATTAACAAATCTGTCAAATCATTTTGAATCAACTCTGACAAAATGCCTCCAAAACCTGGCAACAAAGAGGGCAAAGATATGTGGGTAAATGGCTTCTCCGGCTGGTGTTGTGGCTTGAGCGGTACACGCACCCAAAGGATAAAACGCAGTTTGCAGTTTAGCGTCAGAGCCCTCATGGCAGATCCATTAGTCTCGGCTGATGGAACAGAGGAAAAAGGGTTTTTTCCCCACAACCCCAGCCCCCGTCTGACACTGTGGCAGCAGAGTGGAAGTCTAGTTGCCTCAATTACATTGTCCCAGATGATGGCAGCAGAAAACATGAGGCTTGTGTGTGTGTGTTTTACGCTGTGCACAAGATATTTATGTGATGATGTTCTGACTTCACGTAGAGGTTGATACCTGTGCTTTATGAAAGTCAAGGAGGGAGAGATTTCATTACAGGAACTTTGAACGCTTCAGAAACATCTTTAAGATATGGCCCAGTGGTTTAAGGTCACACCCAATGAAGTTAGACCTCTTGTGGGTGGCCTGAGTCTGAATCTCTAAAGGTTGGCATAATTGGTGTAAAGTTATTTTCCAATGACTACCAGATGGATCACCTTGGAATATGACATGGATGTTCAAACCCCCAAGAGTATGAGTCCTAATCTTAGTTGAGAACTAGGGGTTGGGACCAAGTAACCAATGGTCAGTTGATTGGTTGAGATTGTGGTCCATCAATTTTGCTGGTCTGATGTTGGCATTTAAAAAAGAGACAAAACTCATCACACTCTGCATTGCACAAAAAATCTATAGTTATGACAATGTGAGTGGATTTTACAAAAGCAATGAGACGTCACACCAACTAGGAGGCGATTTAACTTAAGAGCAAGAGGAAGAACTCGAGCAACATAGTGATTCATGTCAATCTGCCCGAAATGAAAAAATGAAGAGAGCATGGCAAGGTGAAATGTGGTTGGGGTCTATTTAATTCAAAAGAACAACCTTGCTTATTGTAAACACTACAACACCATGAATGAGTATAACACAACTGCTACTACCACAATGATGTGCCACTAGCGCAATTAATACCAGATGCTCTTGGTAAATGAATTGCCCTCTCCTTCTCAACTGACGATCCCAACAGTGTTGGAAGGGTAGAGAAAAATTATGTGAGGTTTAAGGAATTTTATTGAGAAGGACATGCTACCAACAAACACTACTGGGGGGAAAAGGCTTTTATGATGGAATTAAGTTACTTGAAACAGCATATAGCATCTACAGGTCAGCATTCTGTCAGGCGCATAGAAACTAACAACAACAAATAGGGACTCGTTACAACGAACTAAAGGTAAAGATGCTAACAAAGCTAGCCACTGCTTCTTAACCCTCCTGATTTTTATTTTGTCATAATTTTGGTTTTCTTTCATAGAATTGCTTGAAAGTTACATGGGTGGTTCGAGGCTTTGCTATTTTAAAATTAGTCATGACTATTTTTGTTAAATTATGTGTTTTGTATAAATGTATAGCATCTTTCAGCCATAAGAGAAATTCAAATGATTTAACAACAGTATCCTGCAATGACTTTGATAAATAACTGTCTGTGATAGCACCTCTGATAATGGCCTTAGTGCAAAAAATTAGAATTTTTCCTTTTTTTCTACTCAAAAAAGAGGTAAACTTTTATATAAATTAGGTCTATCATACAGTAAATCACAAAAGTAATTGCTAAATGTATGTGAATATGTTGGAAACATCTTCACTAAAATGGAGAAAAAAAAATTGGAGGAAATTTTTCACCTTTTACTTTATAAACGGTCAGAATAAACAGTGCAGAGAAAACCCGAAGATAACAAGAGGATTAAATGTAATTCATGTAAATATTTACGAACGTATGTATTTATACATATATAATGATTAATTAATTAAATGATCGCTAATGTTATGGATGCTAGAGTTGGCAGGTTTCTTCCAAACGCCCATCCCTTTAGCAAACCCCTAACTTTAGTTTTCGATCTCACAATAAACTGAAGCTGTCAAATATAGCAACGTTCACTTGTCTGTAGAGCGTGTGAGTGACAAGATCTTGTGCTCCTCCACCCAAAGGTGTCCACCCTGTTGCACCCAGCTCAAAGTCCCACCATGCTGCTCTATTTATTACCTCACATCACTCAACCAAGACTGCATCCCATTCACCCACTACTCTCTCTGCTTGCTCACACTCCACTCCACTCCGCTCCACTCACATGCTCTGCTTGATAGAAAGTCCAAATGTTTTGCATAGATATTTATGGTCCTTTCATTCCTGGTTCTGTTTTACAAATTTTAGGTTGCTGACCTGAATGAGAAGCTCATTGTCTGCACAAACATTTCATTTCTGCAACAGTGTTGTAGAAAAGTTCTGCTGTCGTCACACCGTACACGATGGAAAACTAGAGATGCAGTGTGATTTACTGCAAGGGGCATAGTGAATTTACACACATACACAAAGACATGTATATACCAATGACTGTATATAGAATGGACAGCGTGCTTCCGCCTGTCACCGTTCTACGTTTTTTAATCCAAAAAACCCTGTTTCTCTAGCCGCCATTGTGCAGCCAGAGTCTGCGCAGTAGAGAATTTCCGGTGGAGCCAAGTAAAAAACAGAAATAAAAATATTAATTTCTCCTTCTTCAGAAGGTTTAGTCTCCTTTTGAATCTCTTTCCCAAAGTTTCTTATATCCCCGGTAAAAACTACTCATGAACGGCAGCTGTCAACTATCGTAAAACAAAACGTATATCGCGGTTTTTAACGTCCAATAACTAATGAGAAACTAACTTCTCAGGAAAAAAAACACCTGAACACCATGCAGCCAGATGAGATCGTCATACTACCTTAGTGTAAGGATGAGAGAAACGTTTCTACGAGGTATTGTAATTTTTTTAAGTTTTCCCGGCTCATATCTGGAATACATGGGGAGGCGGGGCTTATGACCTATACTGCAGCCAGACACCAGGGGTCGGGGCATCTGCTGGAGGCTTCAGTTTGAGCCGAACATTGTTACGTCCACTCATTATACAGTCTATGGTATATTCACCGTGCTATTTTACTGTATTTGTCACTAGTGTCTTCCTAGTATCAAACATCTTGTACTACCTCCAACAACTGATCAGTGTTGGAAAAACCACCATTACGCCTCGGTGGGTGACTCTGCACATGAGACATCACAGCTGTGTAAAATTCTCATTTTTTAATAACAATATAATGAGTTTTCTGATTCAGGAAAAAATAATTTTCCTTCAAAAAGATTTTGCTGACCTTTACTCTTTGTTTCCTTCCCATCACTGCCTCCTCTTCGTCCAACACACCATATAATTTCACTGGTCACATTTGCAGATTTATTTTCTCCAGCTGGGACATTCCTCTCTCCAGACGCCGTCGTTCCCATGTCCGAGAAGGAACCAGAGGGAGAAACAAGGACAGTGGCTCAGACAAGGCCTCCTGTCCTCTCTGAGGGACCATTCCAGCCTGTCAGAGCCCTAACAAGCTCCATAAATCTTACTTTACTAGATCGCAGCTCCTAAAGTGGGAGATACTTGTGTGAGGTATAGACATAAAATCTACACACACACACACACACATTAGGGAATAAGCTGCACAACAAACTTATACACATAAACACCAAGTCCCAGACCAACAGAAGGCCTTCGATTTCTCCAGGTCTCACTTTAAGAATGGTTCATATAGACACACTCCTGGGTCGAGACTTGCAAGGGCAATAACTTTTCACACAGGCAAAACAACAACATCCGACTCTTGGGCTGAACCAGCATTTATGACAGGTCAAAGCTGCAGACACTTAAAACTGGTGGAAAACTTCTGTGTTTGAATGAGGAAAAGAATATTAACGCATGAAACCATCTGCAGCCAATCTGTGCGGAGAAAAAAAAAACAGAGAGTGAAGTAAAAGCAGTTAAAATATGGATTTGTTCCTCTCTCGCAGAGGATTAACAGACATCACGGTACTGACTTGGATGGTGAAGAGACTAAGCTCTAATTAACTTCGGGCTGACAGTGTCTCCGTGCTGAAAACGTCAAAGGAAGAAAGCACGCGCAGACCAGGAGGCTGCAGTAAAACCTTGAAAGCAGAAAGGGGGTTGTGGGATATTATACAAGCTCTCAGATGTGTTTGTCTTGGCTCACACTCCCAGTGATGTCATCATCATCATCATCATCATCATCATCATGGCAGTTGCTCCACTTCTTTGGCCCAGTAAATGACGACAGCACACATATTCAGCTCTTGTGCCAGAGCTGCAAACAGCTGAAGCTGCTCATGTTGTTGTAAGAACTTCAATCACTGTTCAGCATGGAGATTCAGTGTGAGGCTTTCAAAGGGGTCTGGTGAGCAGATGCTGTCAGGCCAGATATTCAGAATGGGCATCACATAATGAATTACTGTGTGCTGAGGCAATGTGAATCCACAAAATATTCAGCGATGCATGTTTCCGACTCCAAAGAGCTTCTGGTGATAAAAATTGCATGACAAGGAAAAAGCAAAAAATTCCCCAAAAGTCAGAAGAGACGGCGAGAAGCAGGGCCGGGCATCGAGACAGCCGAATCTTTTAAGACAAGTTAAAGAAGCCATGAGTTCAACTTTGTGCCAAAACCACATCATAACTCAAAAAAAAATCCTCTTCCATGCAAATCTGTCCTCTTTCAAACCTCATTGAACAATTATCTCATTCATGCTGACAGGGAACAAGTCAGATTAAGCCAAATGCAAATATAAATCATACACAAAACGAGAGTATGACAACGCTAAAGTGACGCACAAAGGATGCATAATCGCCCCAAGATGTGCGGGCCGAGATAACTTCAAGACGTGCGAATTGTATGTAATCAGAGCAGAGATAAGAGCGAGGAGAACGATGAGAGGATTTCTGCCAAGCTTTCAGTTGTGCAAGCTGCTGGCTGTCAGAAGATGCACGTATGAAATTCAGAGCAGAAATCCAAACAGAATTCTTTATCAGGAGGCAAGGTGAAACATGAAGTTTTACATCTTTGCCTGATGCAAATACTAACGGTTGTTTTGCAGTAATTTCGGATGCTGGAGTTCAGGAGATACAAACTACATGTTGTTGTGGTCAAACTTAAGTTGACTCCTGAACAGAATCGAACCATTAAACATCTGTCTCACTCTTTTACAAGCAACAACAAATATTTCTGAATTCACCAGAAAATCATATTGAAAAGGGAATCAAAAACCGGTTTGGTCTAACCATCAATTATTTGCTGTACTGTCGAACAATTCCCTTGTCGAGTCTTTACATTACGCCGGGCCTTATGTCAACTATTGTGCCCCAGCGATAGACTTTATAGTAGATGGACATAGTCTCTGTGACGTCACCCGTCTGTTTCTGAAGCCCAGTTTTGAAGCAAAATGGCTGGAGCGCCAATTTTGGAAATGGGACAGGAGATGAGTGCCCAAACAGTCACGTGATCTGAGCGGTGCCTCTGATTGGGCAAGCTCCAGATCTTAATATCCACCAGACTGCCAAGGCAGAACAAAAGTCACCCCTTACAGTGTGTGCCATCAGCGAAATTAGTGATTCAGACAAGAGACAGTTTTTGTACCAGGTTGTAAACATGTGAAAACACATATTTTTGGTTTGGTGTGACTTCCGGAACCAGCCTCAAGTGGTCACTTGAGGTACAGCAGCTTTTTAGCACTTCCACATTGCCTCATATTTTCAGACCAGAGGTTGCCACTGGGCCCCAGCTAGCTTAGCTTAGCATATTAATGACGAGAAGACGCTGATTCCAGATTTTCCACTTGAAGTCAAAGTACATTATTCTGTCGTAAGAGATTCATATTCAATTCATTCAACATGTTATACATATTCTAATGTACCAAAAATGAAAAGTGAACATAGTGGTAGCTTGATGCTAACGTATACAGGAAATTGCATTAATATGCAAGCGGTTCGCATGCATCGATATAGCTTTGGTTTTACAACAGAATTTCAACTTCCATCAAAAAAACATATCAAATAGCTTTTTGCAAACAATACTTCAAACTCAAAAATATCAAAATACTGTCAATTAAATGGTTTCCAAACAGCCTCATGGTTGACTTCGGGCATAACTATGGCAAGCTCAAGGTTCCAAACTACTCAAAGCATTTTTAGGTGGCCTATTTCAGTCGATAACATACAACAAAACCTTTTTTCTTTTTTTTTTTTTTTTTGCATATATCCCGGAGAAGTCTAAATCCAGTGACCAATCTCAATTTTGTTTACTTATTAACTCAATAAAATGCTGTTGACAGAAAATTTGTAAAGCTACTTTCCATACACAGAAAATTCACAAGGGGAATTGATGAAGAATCAGATCAATAAGTGGAAACGACAAGAGCATTGGTACCAATAAAATCTTATCAATATCCATCCCTAGGAAATACTAACAGCTGTTTTGCAGCATCAGCCAAATTCTGACACTGGAGTTAAGAAGATACTGGATGTTGTTATAGTCAAATTCAAATTGGGGCCCGTGCACAATCAACAAATCACACATTAATCCCACTTTTACAAGTGACAACAGAAACTTCTGAGTGTACTTGATGATCACACTGACTTGACCTTAGTTACAACATACTCTGTGTAAACTGCTGCCAGACCTGCAACACTTCCAGGTGGTAACAAGTCCAAGCTAAGGGATCAGGAGATTAGAAGGATAGAGGAGAGGAAAGTGAGGGGAGAGGAGACAGAAGGTAAGCATGCTCCTTGTGTGTGTGTGAGAAGTGTGTGTGTGTTTACTGAAGGAGAGGTACAAAGAGGAAGTAACCAAACAAATGTCAGGCAGCCATAAAAAACATGTCCAGTGTCCAAGATGCCATGTTTCCTTGTAACTTTCCTGGCAGCGTATTGATTTCTATGTCCTTACATAAACAGAAAACAGACAAAAGCTTTGAAGTAAATGAAGACCCCACTCACCGCTTTCGCTCTTCTCGATCACGTCCACCGTCTCGCCGGCCTTCAGGCTGATCTCCGAGTTCTCCTGTCTCTCGTAGTTGGCCACGGCCACGTACTGCTCCAGCACCATGGGCTCCGAGCTGTCAATCCCTGAGGGGAAGAAACAGGCTGTCAGCCACCTGCCTGCTGTTGCGCCTCGCGAACGCCCACTGCAACCCACTAAGCTGCTGCCACTGCTGCCGTGCACCCCGCGCGCTGCCATGGGCCAACCCCGGCTCCCTGCCTCCTCGACCTATCACAATGCAAGCTCGGGACTTGGCTGCATAGCTCCAAACATCTGGCCATATAGCTGAGTCGACCCCCGGCCCACAGCGAAGGAGTGAGGAGCATTGGAAGTAATCAAAACAGAAGCAGAGTGTGAAAAGAAAAACTTTGTACAGGCTGCATCTCGCGTCTAAAGGGGATCCATGTTCCCGGCAAACTTTAAGATCTAAAGGGAAAGAAGCGAAGACAGAAGAAGAAGAAGAAGAAGGAGAAGAAGGGGCAGAGAAGCTGCGAGCGTTTGGAGGGGAGCGAATGAGTGGAAGAATGGTGAAGTTTCCCTGTGGAAAATCAACAGTGTGGTTGAGAGGAAAGGCCTCCCCTCCACCGCCTGTGGGACACAGCCGTTGGACAGTGAGTGGAAAGAGGGGGGTGAACACACCAATCATGGAAGTCGGCACTGCTGGCCTTAAATAGAAACATATGAGTGGAGTAAAGAGAAGGAGAGAGAGAGGGAGAGAAACGGGGAAGGAGGCTGAGTCCATGTTTATGTGAAACAAAAGAAGAAAGCATTTCAGTTGGGGTTAAGCCGCTCTGTTTTCTCTCTCTCCCTTCTCTCTGATGTTTAACCTCTTCAGCGCTGGCAGTGGTTTCATTTATTAACTTCACATGATGCATTTATGACACGAGCTGCAGGCGTTTCGAGATCACACACGCACAGAAACAAGGAGACAGATTTCACTTAGCAACCTGTCCTGTTTGTTGTTTAAGGTTTTCAGTATGGCTCTATCCCTCATGTGATCGGAAACAAAGAATAAGAAGTGATACAAACAAATCGACTGATGTTATGAATCCTAAAAACTGAAACAAGGTTTTGTTTTCGAAGAGCTGGTCTGTTTTTATTCTCTGTTCATACTCATATCTAGTTGTTGGGCTGATGGATGAGTCAAACAATTCTGACCATCCACCCAGGAGACCAATGTTCGAGTCCAGTGTTGACGCAAAAAGTCAACATGGAGCTATTATTTCAGCCCACACCACAATGTGTTTCCTAAGCTTGAAGTTTCCCTGTGGAAGTTGAACCAGACTGTTTTTAGTGACCCTGTTCACTGATCAGAGCTCTGCTACACCACTGTTCCTGATAAGTATCATACATTTAGTGCTGTTTTTCCGATAAATCTTTGTTACCATTTACAACAAGGTCACTGCTTCATTTGAAGAGAAGCAAATTCGCAGGGGCATCATTTTTAACCTGTGTACAAACATGTTCAGCACCTTTTGTAGCCCACACACAGCCTCCGTACAAACACTCATCTGCCAGAAGTTTGAACTGTAGGGCTACAACTACAGTGTTTTTTAACATCAATACTTAATGGTAATACTTTCATCAAAACTCAAAACAAAGATAAAAGTTCACAGTAACTTTATTTTGCTTGTAAAATAAGACTGAACAGGGCCAGGGCTGAACAATTTGCAAAAATAATCAAATTGCGATTATTATTCCCGTATTGCAATTGCGATTTTTTTGTGTGTTCATATCTAGGTCCCTGATTATAAAGGTTTTTAAACCAACACATGGTTAGAAATGAGCATTGACATGAATTATAGCAAACAAAAACCCAAGACATTTCCTTTTTGCAACTCATGAATGCTTTTTGCCCATTTTACTAACTTTTCACTTTTAGTTTCCCCACCACATTTGAACCATTTTTTGCTACCTTCTGCTTATTATTCTGAATTTATGCCAATTTTCTTGCCATTTTTTTTGTCATCTTTGGCTATGTTTACCACTTATTCTTGTTTATTGTCACTTTTTCCCCCATTGTTGCTGACTTCTGACTTTTTTCCAAGTCTTATCAGAATGTTCTTGCCCATTCTTGTTTTGTTTTTTGGCCATTTTAGTCACTTTCACCCTTAATCATCACTTTTGGACCATTTTGTGATACTTTCTTAAATTTTCTCCTTATTTTTTGCCACCTCAAACTCATTTTTATTGCTGCTTCTTTTCATTTTTGCCATTTTTTATCACTTAGATTGTTTGACTTGCAAAGCTAAGTTTCAACAATCTGGCTCATTAGCTGAGCATGGTTGAGTAACACTGGTGTAGAGCAGAAAACATCTACTGGTAAGTTTATATAGTATTCTGACACAGGTTAAGGAAATATTGCACTGTCTGCGCTTAAAATATTCCAACAGGTCACAATGAGAGTTTTCACCTTTGGCAGATTGCTACTCATGACTGCTTTTTGCCCATTTCAGTCACTTTTCACTGTTCTTTCTTCCACCACTTTTAGACCATTTGTTGCTTATTTTAAATTTATCCCAACTTTCTTTCCAATTTTTGTCCCCTTTGGTTATGTTAACCACTTTTCACTGTATTTTGTCACTTTTTCCCCATTGATGCTGCCTTCTGGCTATTTTTCAAGTTGTCTCTGAATGTCCTTGCCCAATCTTTTTTGGTTTTGGGCCATTTTAGTCACTTTTTACCCTCAATCACCACTTTTGTTGCTTCACGTCATTTTTGCCACCTTAAACTTGTTTTTATTGCTGCTTCTTATCATTTTTGCCACTTTTCACCACTTAGATTGTTTGTCTTGCAAGGTTTAGTTTCAACAATTTGGCTCATTGGTTCAGTAAAACTGGTGTAGAGCATAAAACATCTACTGATGATCTGACACAGGTTTAAGAAACACTACACTGTCTGCCGTGAATGTGAGTGGAGCAAAGCAGGGATTTGAACAATCTGAAAGTTTGCTTATAGTTAATATCACAAAAGGCGTTTTATTTCACACTTTTAGGGTTAAAGGCAGCGGCTTCCAGATCTGTGCTTTGTTTAGCTTTGTCTGAGAGTCTGTTATCATCATTTTAGGGAGAGTCAGGGAGAATTCAGATGAACAGAGTGAAGCAGTTAACTTTCAAAATATCCCACAAATATAAAAATGTATCGCAGGACACAAAAATATCGAAATATCATATTTATTCATTATTGTGCAGAACTCTAACTGATAAGGAAATTCCCAAAACAGGAGCAACTCAACTGTGTCTGACTGCACATATTTTTTGTGGGGGTTTTTTTGCTTACTAAAGTTGTTGACTTTGGCATCTTGAGTCACTCATTGCAGGAAAACAGTTTTAGAAAATGTTTTCCTCTTTTGCAGCAGATATTCAGGCCAAAGCCAAGAGCGGTTTAGCCAGCATTAGCATCAAGACAGGAAGCAAGAAAAAATTGGCTCTTCACCAAATTAAAAAAATATGCCTACAAGTAACTCCAGAGCTCAGTAATTAACATGTTGAATTATTTGTAAAATCACAAACAGAAATGTTGCACAATGTCCCCTGACTCTCTCGGCAAAAACAGCGAGGCAGCAGAAGGGCAGTACTGAGTCTGACAACCTGCACGCGAGCCCTGCAGCATGAACATCTCCTGCTCATCAGAGGTGTTCACTTCTTCACTTCAGAGGTGATTTTAGCAGAACTGGAAGCAATGCATGAACCCAAGAAAGATACTTTTCCCTCCTACTGGTCTTTAACTCCATGCAAGGCAAGCTAGGTTTCTCATGGAGAACATAGAAAGTTTTACAACACAATCAAAAAGAAAAGACCAATTAATATTTTACACTTGGCTTTATGTTTCAACGGTCAGTGCACGGACACATCGACTCTGACTTTAACTGCTCTGAAACAGTTTTGCAGACTCCAATAAAGCATGTACTTCATAAATTAGAAGCTTATTAATATCATCAGTGGAGCAGCTGTCGGGCTGAATCTGAAAAGACTTTGTTGCCATTGACGTCGCTTCAACACAGCAGCAACATCAATGATAAGTTAGTCCTTCCCAAAATGAAAAGACTAGAGATTTCTTTCTTTTTGTTACAAGGAATTGCATTTGCAGAAGCAAATTGAGCAAAAAAAAAAAGTTTTGTTATGCTTGTTGCTGTGAAGCAGGTATGTGTGGTTGGTTAGTTTATACCTGGTCGACCCTCATCAGACATAAAGAGACATTAGATCAGGGGTGGAAAAAGAAGCCTGACCTTTGTGCTTCATCTGATATTTCCTCATTGGAAATTCGGTTCACTCTGCAAAGATTGTCATGACATTTCCATGCAAAAGTAAAACTAAGCTTGGACTTATGTATTAGTATTTAAAAACTGTCACAGCATAGTTTTTCACACACAGAATGTTCACAAAACACGTTATTTTTGACAGTAGCTTTTTTGTGAGATGTTTCATTTTCCTCATATCAAAACAAATGAATCAATCTCATGAAGGCCTCTGTGCTGGGGGGGGGCTCTTAAAACCCCTCCTACACAAAACATTAAATAAAGCATCTTTAACCCTTTAGAGCCCAGTGTGGTGCCAGTGCTACAATTTGTACAGTCATTGTTGATTGGCAATAGATTTTAAACCAAATGAGATGGATCTATCATTTTACTGCACATATATTCTTGTGAGTCACATTAACATTTCACACATTAAACGTGGCTCAGAGCGCTTTTTTGTGGCAGAGAAAGTCTTAAAAATGCACAATAATATGTTATTACAAGCAATACATAACAACACAACAAAAAGCTCCATAAATGAGATTGATTGAATGAGATTTCAGCTGAGTACAATTCTTCTCTTTCACTTTTGAAGTCACTTTTTATGAATGAGCATGGTTTTGTAGGAATAACTTGTTCATAAGTTTATGGCACACTTAGAAATCTGATTGCACTTTTATCATTTGATTTGATTTGACAAAACTAACCATCTAAGTTATTTACAGACTCCAACTTTTTCACTTTGACAAATTTGGGGAACGCAGCTATGTGATTTCTGTACTATAACATATAGGTTAAAAAGCAAAAACATTTTCCTTTTTTTCTGTTGATTGCACTTCTAACCTTTTTTTCCTTACATCCTTACACTTTTGCATACTGATGTGCCCTTTTTTTTACTTTTGTAGGATGTTTAGACTTATGGCCAGACTTAATCAATATATTTCTTAAAAGCATAACAAAACGATAAAAAATTGAATATTTCACACTTTATTTTATACATACAGAAACATCATGGCTACATCTCTAAAAAGTGTAAATATAAAAAAAATTGATTACATGTAATGAATGTAAGAAGCAACGTGAACAATTGCAGTCTTGACCACAACTTTTTTTTTTTTTTTTTTTTTTTTTGTGGCTTTCTACTGGATGTCTGCAAACATATCAAAATAAGGAAATAGTGCTCTGGATGTAAAGTGTAACTCCCCAGATTTTGAATGTGTAGAGAATGATCAATCTATTTTTTTCTGGTTTCAAATCTACCGATCAAAAATCAAAATATATGTACGAATGAGATTGCTGGCAATATTTAGACTTTGGCTATAAGGGTTATATTGATATAAAGTGAGTACAAATATTTTTTAAAAATTGCACTAAAGTATGTAAATATGTAATAATATGTCCCTACAGACTTGAACAATGGTAGGTCTTAAAGGGTTAATTCAACCAACCAGAGCTGGTGGAGTGAAAGATGCTACATGTGATGTTGGAATAAGCATTCACTCATCATTATACCAAAACGCAGCCGAGCTCAAACAATGACACAATACTGAGATTAGCCTCTGATAAGTGAAGACACAAGTGAGGGCTGATTAGCTGAAGAAAAGTACTAAACTTTGTCAGCAGATCTTCCCATCACTGTCTTCCGCCTGCATCTCAGATAATAAATTCTCCTCCGTCAGCCTCTTTGTCAGTCACTTAATGGGAGAAGACCTTGAATAACATTTGAAAAGCTGAGTGGAACTGAACATTTTCTGCATGTTGGTTGTCACAGTCTTTTTAGGTCTTAAACTAAGTTTACTCAAACTCAGAGCTCACAGTAAGCTGCAGCAGCGTCCACACAGTGGGCCCTGTAATGATTTTATGGGTATTAAACAGGTTGCAGTGCAGTCATGCGTTCAAACAGCTCAATGAAATAAAACGTGGGCTAC
>RPOG01007781.1:5998-16727 GCA_008086565.1 Thalassoma bifasciatum | reverse complement strand
ATGTGTATATCTATGTGTGTATATCCATGTGTATATCTATGTGTATATCTATGTGTATATCCATGTGTGTATATCTATGTGTGTATATCCATGTGTGTATATTTGTGTGTATATCCTTGTGTGTATATCTGTGTGTGTATATCTATGTGTGTATGTCTATGTGTGTATATCTGTGTGTGTATATCTTTGTGTGTATATCCATGTGTGTATATCTGTTTGTGTATATCTATGTGTGTATATCTATGTGTGTATATCCATGTGTGTATATCTATGTGTGTATATCTATGTGTGTATATCCATGTGTGTATGTCTATGTGTGTATATCTATGTGTGTGTTTATCCATGTGTGTATATCTATGTGTGTATATCTATGTGTGTGTTTATCCATGTGTGTATATCTATGTGTGTATATCTATGTGTGTCCAGACATTTAGTCATCTGTCTGTAGTTTTTCCTCTCTCTCCCTCTCTGTCTCTCTCTCCCTCTCTCTCTCTCTCTGTCTCTCTCTCTCTCTCTCTCTCTCTCTCTCTCTCTCTCTCTCTCACCCTCCCACTCCAGGTCGTGCGAGCTGTCGGGCAGCGTTCCCGTCTCGCTCCCTGACGGCGTCTCCAGAGCCTCCAGGTCGATGTTGAGCGACGGCGTTTCCTCCGGCGTCCCGGACAGAGCGGCGGCGGAGAAGCCGTCGTTGCTGGGGTGGGAGTCTCTGCGGCTCAGGGTGAGGCTGAGCGACGGCGCCACCAGACGCTTCTTAGCCCCGCCCCCTGACAGGGCCAGACTGTTGGGCGGGTCTGAGGAGAGAGACGAGGTCAAAGGTCACAGAGTCAGACTGTAGGTTATAGAAGTTTTTCTAACAGAAGTTTGATGAAGCAGAAAACTTTCACTCAGAAACTCCTCACTGGGACTTTAATATTTCCCATCATGCCTCTCTCCTCAGTCTGAGTCTGAGGGGCTGGACTCACCTGGCTGCCCCCCCTCAGTCGGACTCTCCATCCCCCCTGGACTCTCAGGTAAAGGTCTGAAACAACAGAAGGTTGGTTTTAAAGGATCATTCCACAGATTTACTGTGACTCTGCAGCCTGAGTTCAGAGTTCATGTTGAGGTTTTTAAGGTGGAATTATTTTAAGGTGGAATGGGGGGGGGGTCAGACCTGGGGAAGCCGTCGTCCTGCCACTCTTCTCTCAGCTCCATGTCCTGGATGTTTGAGGCCGCTACAGGAGCCCTGCAGGGACAAAACACAAACACAGTGAAGATGTGAACTAATGATTTAGTTTCTGTTATAACAGGTGAACACAGGACGCTGCACCTGAACGCACCACAGGACCCTGAACGCATCACAGGACCCTGAACGCATCACAGGACCCTGAACGCATCACAGGACGCTGCACATGAATGCATCACTCCATGGACAGGTGAGTGTGAGCTGAGAACAGGTGAGTGTGAGCTGTAGACAGGTGTGTGTGAGCTGTGGAAAGGTGAGTGTGGACAGGTGTGTGTGAGCGGAGGACAGGTGAGTGTGGACAGGTGTGTGTGAGCCGTGGAAAGGTGAGTGTGGACAGGTGTGTGTGGACAGGTGTGTGTGAGCTGTGGACAGGTGAGTGTGAGCTGTGGAAAGGTGAGTGTGGACAGGTGTGTGTGAGCCGTGGAAAGGTGAGTGTGGACAGGTGTGTGTGGACAGGTGTGTGTGAGCCGTGGACAGGTGTGTGGACAGGTGTGTGTGGACAGGTGTGTGTGGACAGGTGTGTGTCGGGGCTCAGAGGATCCAGGCTGAGGTCGTCTGTGAGTGGATGAACCCGTCTGACAGCTCTGATTGTTTCTCTGCACAGACGCACCTGAGCAGGTGAGGGGGCGGGGCTTCATTGTTCCTCTGTTTGTTGTCACTGAAGCAGAAGACGACACATCCACACAGGTGACACACCTCTGTGACTCTGTGTGTGTGTGTGTGTGTGTGTGTGTGTGTGTGTGTGTGTGTGTGTGTGAGGTCATGTTTCATGTTTCATGTTGTTTCCTCCGCGGTGCTTTCAGGGTCTGACTGGGAAAATCCCAAACTCAGCAGGATTCTGCTCCGTGTGTGTGATGATGAAAATCCTGGAGGATTTTATCACAGTTTCAAGGTTTCTCCAGGACTGTTTCCAGGCTTCAAGGATTCTCCAGGAGGTTTGAACTCACCTGGAGGAAAATCCAGAGGTTTTGATAAAAGCTCAGTTGTCCTTGAAAAGGTTTGGAGGATGTTCAGGTGAATTCCAAACCTGCTTGTGAAGGTTCCAGGAGGTTTTTAAGAAGTCTCAAGGATACTCAAAGACACTCAAGGGTGCTTGGGAGGGTTGAGGCTGTGCCAGGTGAGCAGCTCCAGCAGGTTGGATGAGTTTTTGAGGATCCAGACTTTCTCATCTCTGCAGTGCTCACAAGTTTCCAGGAGCTTGAGCGGGTCCTTGAAAAGCAGGAGGAAGTTCCAGGTCGGTGAAACTTGAGACCTGAATCTGATCCTGGACCAGGACCTGAAACCTGGAGACTCCTGACCCAGAACAGCGAGACAGGAAGTCAGCTGACATCACTTCATGGAGCGTGAACGCAGCACGGCGACCACTTCACTGTCGGCCTGGAAGAACGAGCGCCGGGAGCAAAAACACTAAACTGCGACCGCAACAGCAACAGCTTCCTCTTTGAGCTGGAACAGGAAACTCACACACACTCACACACACACACATATGATCTATATACACAGAGTTTTAAAGTGTGTGTGTGTGTGTGTGTACCTGTCCTCTGGGGGTCCAGCGGGGGAGCTCATGATGTCACAGTGATGTCACAGCGTGTTGGGACCAGCAGGTGTGAGCGGCTGGACGTCGCTCGCTCTCTGATCCTTCGCCTTCCTCTCTCTCTCTCTGTGGGAGTTCCTGCTCTGACTCAATGAGACTCGCCCCCCCTCCCTCGCTCGCCCTCCTCTCTCTCTCTCTCTCTCTCTCTCTCTGCCTGACAGGTTCAGCTGCATTTCAGAGCAGAGCTGCTCCCTGATTGGCCCGTCTCACCTGCTCAGTGAGGACAGGTGAGGCAGCAGCGGCTCAGCTTCAGTCATTAAAATCCACCAATCAGCTGCTGCGGCCTTTAAAGCAGGAGTCAGTGGCGTTGGCGTCCTCAGGGTCCTACTGCCCCCCCCCCCCATCCTCAGGTTAGAGGCTCACACCTGCAGATCTACCTGGAATTCACCTGTGTGCCTGTCTCTTTAAATTCTGTTTGAAGTTTGACTTGTTTCGTTTTGTCAGAGGTCAGAGGTCAGATCTGACAAATTTAACTCACTAAATATTTAAAAAAAAAAAAAAAAGCAAACTCATCCTCCTGCCACTTCCTGTTGCTGCCGATGCATCACTTCCTCTATTTCACAATAAAACGCTCTGGAGTTGCAGTCTGCATAGTTGCTGAAACTCTTATTGTGAAACATCAACAGGAAGTGAAATGTTAAGAACAGGTAAGAAAAGACAAACTACATGATAAGTTTATAGTTCGAAAGCCAAAATTTTGAGATGAAAAAGTCAGAATTATATGAAAAAGTCAATAAATGAGGCATCAAAGTTGTTTTGAGATAAAGAAAATTAAAATTAAGAGAAAATTCAACACTTCTTGATAGAAAGTTTAAGTTTTAACTTTAAATAAATGACCAAATCAAAGACAATGCTCTCACATTTACAAAGAAATGTTTATTTATCTGTGGAGCTGAGAGCAGAATAATCTTTCGTCCTGCCCCTTTAAGAAGTTATGGGAATTTTGACACGTGAACTTTTTTAACAGTCGATGGAAAAACTGCTCCAATCATAAAAGCCGTTCATCAGGTAAAGGAAGTGACATCAGAGTCAGATCTTTAACATTTAAAACTTTATTTAACAAAGCTTCAGTTCCACCTGTCAGCAGTGATGTCACAGTGACATCACTGAGGGTGTCGTAGGTTTAAATCAGGTGTGGGCGGGGCTACAGACTGAGGAGGAGGAGCTCACCTGGATGGTTCACAAACATCAACATGCAGTCAGACCATCAGGGAGGGGGGGGGGGGGGGGGTTACAGGTGTGGATCAGAGCTCCACATCAGGACCAGGACCAGGACCAGGACCAGGACCAGGTTTCATGCAGGTCGTGTCTCAAGACTTAAACTCCTTAAATTAATCAGATTTATTCATTTCTCTGAACTCAAACTGATTTGTCTTTATTTAAATAAAAGAACTTTAATCAGGTTTTATCATTTTTTTAACCTAAAAAACGGATGATTTCAGATTCTCTAAGAATAATATTTTGTTCTAACATTTCACAGTAAATCAAATGTTCCTGTAACTTATTTATTCTGTTTCTTCTTTGGAACAAATAAAGGAACGATCGTATCTTTAACACTGGATGTGAACACTGATGATGATGATTAGCTGCAGGCTGTGGCGCCCCCCGGTGGTGGAAACACTGAGGGGGGGCCTGGATTGTCTCATTGTGATTGAACCTTCACTCATGTACACTCAGACTTTTATTTTGAAGGGCTGACCCTCAGCTGTTCCTCTGAGTTTAATGATGATGATGTCACGTTTGTCCTGTGACATCATCACCTCGTCTGTCTGCGGTACCTTCGTCATCGTCGTCTCTCCTGATGACCTACAGCTCAGGGGTCAGAGGTCAGTGCGCCCCCCCCCTCGGGGACATTTTGCTGAACTTCTCCTCCAGGTCGCTGGCGCTGATGTGTGGCAGGCCGTCGTCCAGCGGGCAGCCCTCCACCAGGCTGTTCATGGGGGTGGGCGGGACCTGAGACTCCTCCTCATCCTCGTCTCCAAGGCGACCGTCTCCGTCCCGCCCCTTCAGGAAGTCTTTCACGATGGGGAGGAGCTTCTTACGGGACGCCAGAGCGTTTCCTTCAGACGGAAACAGACACGGAAAGAAACTCAGGTTTTTAAACTTTATATTCAGGAGATTTCATCAACTTCACTCAGGTTTAAATGTCAGTTTTTGATAAAAATGCACTTTTTATCCTTTTTTTATTATTGAAGCATTTTAACATTTATTCACACTTATTTAAAATTTTTTTCAATTTGCTTTATTTTAATTTGAAGGATTTATTTAACAAAAACTAAACAGCAGAATAAAACAGGGATGGTGTTTTTTAAAATTAAAGTTAAAAAGAGAAACTGCCTTTCATTGTATAAAGGTTAAATATCACCCCCTTACACGTGGGCGGGGCTTACCTTGCTGATAGGCTGAGATGTGAGGGTGGGGGCTGCTGATTGGACAGAGGTTGAGGGCGGGGTTACGGGCCTGTTCCAGGTAGAGGCTCACCTGAGGGGGAAGAACACCTGGGGGGTCACGGCGCTTTAAGACTCTCAGGTTTGTCACCTGTGTGTGTGTGTGTGTGTGTGTGTGTGTGTGTGTGTGTACCTGCTCTCTGCAGGTGTTGCTGTGGCTGAACACAGCGAGCTCTCTGATTGGCTCCTTGCTCTCGCTGAAGGAGATGGTCATCAGCAGCAGGAGGTCGAAGCCGAACTTGGAGCAGAAGTTGGAGAGCTCCGCCTCCAGCCCCGCCCTCTGGAGGAACTCCTGACACACACACACACACACACACACACACATACACACACACAGTCTGTTTTCCAAACCTCCTCCTCCTTCGGCTGAAATTCAGTTTGTAGTATCAGTTTGTGAAAACTTGGTAGATCTGTAGTAAACTACAAGTTCCCGGATGTTTCTACTGATCGGAGAAAATTTCTCAGTCTGTAACGGACCAGTCTACCTGGCGTACTGTTTCCCACAATGCACGGCGCTAATGGCGTTTGTCAGTTTGGGGGCGCTCAGGTTGAGGTGAATTACTGACACCTACTGGAATAAATCAGCTCAACTACAACACAACAACAAAAATGTGAAACGGTCCCAGAGATAAAAGTGAAGTGACAGGAAAGAAACAGCGGTAAATCTGCTCACTTCATCATGAAAGAGCTGTTTACTTTTACCAAATTCATAAAAGCCCCTAAATCATTTATCACTTTTTATTTTACACTAACAGCCTACGTGGGTAATGAGGACGCAGTTTTTACACCAGCTGGAAAAATAAAAAGTCAGTTGGTTTCAGATTTATTTTCAATACACGATAACTTTTGGTGCAAGATAAAAAATCAAATATGGTGATTTTACTGTAATAAACTTTTATACCTTTACAAATTTGATAAAATCAGGACTCTAATCTCTCCCTGAATTTGTTGTTTTTCTAAATTAAAAATGTTCCTTTTCCTTTGTATCTCATTAACATCTAATTTAACTTTAGATGAAAATAACGAGGACATTGAAGAGGTGACTAACTACACCACTTAATTACTGACTTTACAAGAGTACCTAAATAAATACTATTTCAATTTGTAATCTTTTTTTGGTAGTCGAGGTGAAGGACTTTCAGAAATCCAGAGTAGTATACGACTAAACAGGTCCAACAAAACAGTCACACTACAGACGACATGTGGAAGGAGGAGGTTTGGAAAACAGCTCCAGTTCAGAGTTGCTCTCTGTCGCCCCCTGCTGTGTGTTTGCTCTCTGTGCAGCTCAGTCTGCTGTTCACGTTAACTTTTACATTACATCACAGGTCATGTGACCTCGAACACACCATTCAGTGTGTAGTAAACTGAGGTTTATAGAGCAGCCAAAAATTATTCTCATGTAAGAGAACTGTTACTTTAGAGGATTATGACTCAGTGAAAGTAAAAAGTTTGTCACATCAAAACTTCTCTGGAGAGAACTTTTTGTCAGCACAGTGAAATAAGAACATGAAACAGTAACTATCATTTTTCAAACTTTCTACCACCTCTGGTAGGAAAGGGTTTGCAGTAAAGTGTGTTGTTGTTGTATAGTTTTTGGAGTAAAGTGTGTGAGGTAAAATTGTTGCAGTGTTTATTGTGTGCAGGCGCTGACCTCCAGGGTGATGTAGAGAACAGAGATGGCCAGATTCAGACTCCCAGAGAGAGACTTCATGTCCTTCAACAACATCTGCTCAGTGTTCAGACCTGAGGGAGACACACACTGCAGTAAATAACACACACACACACACACACACACACACACACACACACACAGAGGAAAACATGCTCCGCCTCCCTGCACAACGTCTGAGTGTAAAAGCAGAGGCACAGTTTTGTGTTTCCACTCTTCTGCATCTGTTTATGTCTCTAAGGCCTAAAATAATTTTTGTTTTTCATCAGATTCTCTCACTGTTTAAGAACCAAACAGAACCTTTAATGTTAATAATAATCATAATTATCATCTTCATTTATACAGCACTTTTTAAAACAGGGACATAAAGTGTTTAACAAACAAGAAAAAAAGCAAGAAATGTGAGGAAGACTGGTTCTATTTTGTGTTGTGTGTGTGTTTTTTCTTTTTTAATTTTATGTTACTTTATTTATTTGCTTATTTACTTTTTGTTATTTTATATTTATGTTCATGTTTTAACGTGTGTGTCAGTACGTGTAGGCAACTGAACATAATTATGTGTGTTTGGTGCTATATGTATGTGTATGTATATATATATATATATATATATATATATATATATATATATATATATATATATATATATATATTTTTTTTTTCACCTATATTTTACTTATCTATTTTATTTTTTTGGTCATTGCTCTAACTTCTTATTTTACTACAATTATATACTTGTATACTTGCTTTTTGAAGTTATGTGAATTTATATTTGTAAAATTTGCACTATATTTTTGTACTGAGCATACACACTTGTAATTGTGTTCAAAATAGAATAAAATGAAAAATTTGATCAGAAAAAGAAATGTGAGGAAGACGTTGCCCATAATAAAAGAAACTACAGTAAAAGGTCTAACTTAAATAATATCAGGTTAAAGGAAGTGAAATAATGTTGGAGGAATAAAAAATAAAATGTTGAACTATCTAAAATGATCAGAAAATTCATAAAAGACTCAAATGAAGCTCTATGTGTGAAACTTCTTTTAGAAAACAGCTGACCTGGTCACACTTTCAAAATAAAGGCATGGTGTCAAAAGTAGAACAGTCTCTCCTCTATTTTAACACACACCAGGCTTTTATTTTGAAGAGCCCAAGTGTGTTTACATTGTTCTTTAAACTTCTGCCAGATTTAAAGTCTGAACTCTGACCTGAGACGTCGAACTTGGCGTTGTGCAGCGTGTTGAAGAGAGCGCCGCGCGGAGGCAGCGAAGGGAAACGACCTTCCAACGCCGCCGCCACCTGACTGTCCTTAGGCGTCACCTTACCTGCAGAGGGCGCCATGTTGACGCAGTCCAGCACCACCGCCGCTACACACACACACACACACACACACACACACACACACACACACACACACACACGCACAAAAACATTATGTCAAGAAAATACGCTTCAGAAAAATGTCAAAAACACCAGTTTCTAGCAAACTGTGTGTGTGTTAGTATGTGTGTGTGAGTGTGTGTGTGCGTGTGTGTGTGAGTGTGTGTGTTTGTGTCGTTTTTTTGTGCATGTATGTGTGTTTTTGTGTGTGTGAGTGTGTATGTGAATATGTGTGTGCGCATGTGTGTTTTTGTGTGTGTGTGTGTGTGTGTGTGTGTGTGTTACCGTAGAGAAGCTGTGCGAGCTGCTGGTCCAGGATCTCTGGCGCCCTCTGGATGATGCGTTCTGCCACCAGCGTGGCGCAGGATCCCACCGTCTCCACGGTAACGGGGCAGGACGGCGACGCCTCCCTCTCCTGGTGGTGATGGTCGATCACCTCCACCACCGCCCCCTCCAGGTCGCTGTCTGAACTGCAGGTCAGAGACACACGGTTAAACCCGGCACCTGTGGGAGGAGTCGGGAGGTCACGTGACCCGAGGTCGTACCTGGGCAGCACGTTGTGGTCGACCAGCGTCAGCCGCAGGCGTCCGGCTCGATGCAGCGCCCGCAGGTCGAGCTGGTCCCTGAACAACAGCTGATCAGGAGAGAGAGAGAGCTGACGCAGCAGGAAGAGGTTATCAGAGCGCAGCACGAAGTCTGACTGACGCACGTTCATCAGGGGGAGAGCGAGCACCGCGCCCTGTGAGGTCTGAGAGAGAGAGGGGGGGGGGGGACAGAGAGAGAGAGAGAGACAGACAGACAGAGAGAGACAGACAGACAGAGAGAGACAGACAGACAGAGAGAGAGAGACAGACAGAGAGAGAGACAGAGTTAGGACATGGTCATCATAAATAATCATGGTTCCTCTACAAATACAAAAACACCTGCTCTGATTGGTCGGAGCCTCACCTTGGACAGGAAGTAGGCGTAGGCCAGAGCGCACACCATGGAGTCCACGTCACAGGCCTCGTTTCCCAGGACGACGTGAAACTGTGAGCCAGGCTCACCTGAGCTCACCTGGAGGAAACAACAATGTCTAACTACAATATTTGCATTTCCTTGCAGAAAATGCGTTGAAATGCTGAAACTGAAGAAAGCTATCTGTGAAACCTGTGAAATCTCATTGCTCTAAGCAGTTAAAAAATCTGAAAAAAATGTTGAACCTGTTAAATAATACTGCTTTAAGCATTAAACACTACTGAAAAATGTTAAACTTGTGAAATAAAATTGATTGGTGATTGGCAATGCAGGAATTTTTTTTAATTTTGACAGAATTCTGAAAAAAAAATCAGAATCCTGAGATTAGAGTGAGAATTCTGATTTTAAAAAAGCCAGAAATGTGAGAAAATATTAGAAAACATTTTCTCACATTTCTCTGCTTAAAGTCAAATTCTGACATTTTCCCATAATTCTGAATTTAAGTTAAAACTTCAGAATTCCAACCTAGAATCTCAGACTCCCAGGGAAAAAACTTTTTTTCGCGGAATACTTAATTTTGCTTTCTCGTAATTCTGCTGTTTTTGTAAGAAATCTGAGATTAGTGTTAAAATTTGACTTAAATTTCAGAATTCTGAGGAAAAACTGTCAGAATTCTGAGAGGGAAAAAAAATCAGTATTCTGGCCTTTTTTCTCAGAAATTTGAGGAAAAATCAGCATTCCGAGATTAAAGTAAGAATTCCGGAAAAAGAAAGTCAGAATTCTGAGACTCAGCGATTTTCAACATCGTCATTTAGTCAAAAATAAATATATCACCTCATCCATCCAGCAAACAGCTGTCTGAAGACTGAAGAAAACTTTCGCGCGCTCGGGCTTATGGGTAGTTGAGTTCTCATTCCGGTCAAGCGGCGATCCTCCGTACTACGGAGAACTCAACTACCCATAAGCCCTAGCGCGCGAATACTGTCGTACAGGTACAGCTCTGCCGGTCGCGTGCAATTGTTTTGAAGGCGAATCACAGAAGCCAGGACTTCGCTCAAAAAGTATTCTTCTGTCTTATTATTATTATTATTATCATTATTATTATTCCATTTACTCAATTACACAGTCTGTGATTAATTATAGAAAACTGTTCTCTGACCGGAACTTTATTTTGAAAGGTCAAACTGACCGGATGTAGAAGTGTTGACGTCTAAAAATAAACTGAACTGTTTCAAACATAAAAAACTGTTTTTATCAATAAAACATTAAAACTTTACACATTTAAATCAGAACAACAACAATAACGGAACTGATGTAAACACACGTTAATGTGCGTGTGTGTGCGTGTGTGTTCGTGCGTGTGTGTGTGTGTTCGTGTGTGTGTGTGTGTGTGTGTGTGTGTGTGTGTGTGTGTGAGTGTGTGTGTGTGTGTGTGTGTGTGTGTGTGTGTGTGTGTGTGTGTGTGT
>RPOG01007780.1:0-16728 GCA_008086565.1 Thalassoma bifasciatum | reverse complement strand
ATTTTAGCCTCCTTACTCCCTCGTTCCGCTGCCCACACAGTCCACAGCAGTAGAGGAATCTGAGTTGTTTACTTCTACTGTCCAGCTTTAGCAGCTTTCCAGGAAGTCAAGTGGCCACAAGATGACCCTCAAAAGCTGGCAGGTGATACCACTTGTCTATCACAGTAATCTTTTACAAAAAGCACAACAGGAATAAAAGTATCAACGAAAAGTTTGGTGGAGTTCAGCTCAAAACACAGGAAAACCTCTGATCAATTCACTGTCCATGATTCCAGATTTCTTACTTAATTTCTCATTCAGTCATTGTGAAAGGATGCCCCGATCAGCACTTTTTGCCCCCGTTATTGAGTCCATTTGGTAGCATTTTATATCTTCTAACACAGTCTTGAGTCAATATTTGGTTTGCAGGGATACAGTTTCCTAAAAAGATAAGAAAGTGAGGCTGGACACTTTTTGTTTGGTGTTTGAACAACAATAAATGGTAAAATTAATACCTAAAACAAGTCTTGAGCTTATAAATTCCAGTTAGGTTTGAATTTAAAGTCCTTTAATCTGTTTTACATGCACTCCTGCATGCTCTAAACGCAATACTCATGAGACAGTGCCAGGCTGTAAATATTAGACACTAATGTGACTATTTCATGATTTGTCTTCTTTCACTGAAATGTTTGTTTCACCACAAACCAGCCTCAACCACTCCAAACTGGACTGTAAAATAATACATCCAGCATGCTTTGAGGCTCAGAGGATCAGGACAAACATCTGCCATAACACTAATCACATCACCTTTAAATCATTTTGCATGTTGTCACAGACTGTGCTGTACAGCTGTAGTGTATACAGAGAGTACATGTAGGGGAGTGAATACACAGTGGACCAATCATCTATTATCCATTTCCATGCAAAACTGACATGGCCCGTACGGGGATCGAACCCGCGACCTTGGCGTTATTAGCACCACGCTCTAACCAACTGAGCTAACCGGCCCTGATGACTACAGATGATGTCATCAATTTACACACTAGCTTTGTAAAGGTGAGGTCAAAGGGCTGAAGCATGTGTGAAAAAAAGCTTTGTTGACTTTACCTTCAGGAGGCGGGGGAGGAAAGTCTTCTACGTCCATGCTTGTTGCTGGTCTCCTGCCCAAGCTCTTCAGACAGCAGCATGAAGCTGATCATCTACACTGAACCACATGCCTACAGGGAAAAAGGCAGACATTAGAAAGCTGCAAAATACAGATTCACACAGTATTTCCTTCTGTAAATAAAACCAATGAATGTTACATGTTGCACAGTGAAACCCATTAATTCCAGAACAGCCAGCCTCCCCTTATTCTTCAGTGTTGTTTCTCTCACAGCAGCACATTGTCAGCCAAGAAGCACGGCCTTGTTTTGTCACGGTCTGGCACCTTTTGTGTCAACAACAGAGTCTGAACCAAAGCTAATCAGACAAATGAACGAGTGAATGAAAACAAAAGAAGCTCTTCTTGTGCTCCTTAGGGCTGTTGACACAACCACGTGTTGCTGTGGACGTAACTTTCTCATGCTAATTGTGGGTATGTGTGATGTCATGGGGATAAACATGCCTAGCCACTGTGTAATTGATGGGACATAGACTGTGGAGTACCAGAAGAACAACAGCAATGGTGGTGGTGGGTTTTTTAAGCTGTGATCAAGTGTCACATCTGACCTCCTGGTTATTGTAAAATGCGTTAACTTGTTTAATTTAACTCGTACACAATCGTACAAAAGTATTACCAAAAACATTAAAGCCTCTAACAGGAGGATCAGGCTGGCTGTGAAACTGGTTCAGGGCTGATACTGAACCTATAACTTCCAGAGCAAAGACTCTCAATGAGTCATACATTTGCATGTTGCTCGGCTTAAAGTGAGGTCACCACAAAAACTGCCCCCCAGCAGGGTGACCAGCTGCAGTATTGGTCAAAAACTCTGTCTCCTTGTTCAGATAGCAGTGGTAAAACTTAAAAAGAAATTAACAAACCTGGTAGAAATGTTTCTCACACCTATAGGAACTTTCAGAATCGAGCACAACAAAATGAAGAGATAACTTAACACAGCTAGAGGCAACAACTTGAAAGTTTGATAGCATGGTGCATTGAAAAAAGATTTTATCATACCACAGGTTGTAAATACAGAGTAATGAAAAGATCTTTTCGTTTTCTCAGATTTCATCAGACCACACAGACTCTGAAGTAAACACAACTTTTGACAAATCTTAAAAAGTGTGTGAATTTTCAGGTGCAGCGGTCAGCTTGGAGTTTGGGCTTCTGAGTCAAACACCTCCACTCGGGGAAATGTCGTTAGCATGCCGAGGCAGGAGAGACCTTTGGACCTGCATGGGCATGATGAGAAACATCACATTCCTCAGCAGCAAAGCCTTTGTTTGTAAATGTATCCAGAGGTGACAGTGTCTGTCAATGCTTCCTTCAGGATAAATTTCCCTGACTTCCTCAGTTTGCTAATATACACTGTGATAGATGGCAGAGTCATGACATCATGCTGTGACATAAAGCAGCCATTGTTGTGACATGTCAGCCACAAACGTTGCCACATGGGGGTCAATATGTCTCAAAACAAGCCACAGTTTGAGTTAACTAAGGTCTGTTTTTGACTTAGACAAACCCACACCTCAGTAATGCTGCAAACAAGATAGAAAGGATAACTCACTCTGAGTCTCAAAGCTTGTTTTGTCTACAAATAATGTGAAATCCTCTGCTTCCCCCATCTTATTCATTGAGCACAAAGCCACAATAGATGATGTGAACACAGGACTAGTGTCTGCAACTACAGCGAGGTCGGCAGATAACACTCCTGCTAACAGGCAGGTACACCTAGAAAACATTGCCTAAGGAAAAAGTGAATACGCAGCCATGAGTGTAAGGAGACATGAAAGGAAGGAAGGTAAGTGTCATATAGATGGACAGACAGCAGGGCTCAGCACAGCTAAGATACACTGTATGAGACACATGGTTATAAATTGACTTAGATTGACATCCAACAGCCCAGCCCTGGCAGAGGCCTTACGGGGTGACTCATCTCTCTCTTCAGAACCATTGTTTGATTTCTAGGACAGGAAGGAAAAGGAAAGAGGGGAGGGAAGGAGGGAGGGGAGAAAGGAAAACTTCCAGGTGTGCTGGTCTCATCACAAGGGAAAAGGATAGAGAGATCACACAACACTTCTCTCTTTCCAGAAAAAAATTTTGCTTGTTGAATTTCCAATTGCTGAAAAAAAAGGAAGAAAATGTTTGGGGTAGAGTTGGTGTCATGTGCTTCTGTAGCTGCTTGAAACTATTTTGCGGATTCTTTTGCCTTCCTCTAAATGTACAGCTTTTCCTGTGCTCTTGAAGCAAGCTAAATGCCACTTTTCCATGATTACCCACTAAAGCCTGTGGTGTGAAGTGATCTTGAATGTGGTGTGCATCATAGAAACACTGAGCACTTACATCTACACTAAGATGAACAATTAAACAAATGAACTCCCAACATCTGTAGCACGTTTTAGTAGTCTACCCTGCATATCCACATCGTGCTAAATAAGCAGAAAGCTGAAAAAGTGAAGCTAAGCATGCAAACTGTAAACCAGATGTCAAGAAAGTATTGACTATTTTTGATCTATTACTTCTTTTCTTATGTGCTCAGTGCTTAATTACAAGGTGCTATACCGTCATCTATCATTTCCCAATGATTGAGAACAGAGCGGAAGACAGCACACAAGTAAATTCAGCCACAGAGCTGATGACAGACTCAGCTGAGCGTGTCTTTACACGCTGAGGAAGGCTGAGCCGTGCTCTACACTCAGAAAAACAGTCATCTGGCCTGCTGGAGTAATGCAGACCATTTGCTCACCTGTGTATACCTAATAACCCGTGTTAAAGAGACAGCGACAAGGATATGAAACGTGTTGACAATGTGTACATTGTGTGGGAACCCAAAGAGAAGAGGGTTATGAAAACTATGAGGGCCATCTAGTCAATTCTATGGCTGTTTTTCAGATGGATCTTAAGTCTTTTTCAATATGCTTAAAAAGATTTAACACACCTGATAAAGTTTTACTTCTTTAAAGTAAAATATAAAATCTTTAAATCAAAGTTTCCATACATAGGAAAATGTATAATGCATATATTTTATGTTTCAGATCCCCTAAAAGCTGCATTTGATAATCTGTGGTTATCTATAAGGGCGCTTCAAAGCCATTGTGTATCAGGTGAAGATACAAGACAGATCATCTCAAGGAACGTATCACTGACGCTATTACAAGCATAGCTTCCACTGTGCTGATGCAAGTTCATCAACACTGGTAAACACTCAGTATGTGTTTTTCGAAACAATGGTGATAATACAGAGCACATCACAAAAGTTAAAAGGGTTGTCAAACATGAAATGTTTATTTTTCCTGTCTATATATGGAAACTCATGGCCTACCCTGTAGGTAGAAATGTTGTTTTTCAACAGTCACAGCAATAAAAAATTATGGTTTGCTAACAGATAAAGCATATGCCAACCAAAATAAAGATACTTTCCTTATAACTCACATTTTGAGTGTGTGTGTGTGTGTTCTCATGATCTCCCCCTAATCTTTCAACAATCAGGTATGAAGGCAATTGAGTGTCTGTGTGTGTGTTTGTGTGTGTGTGTGTGTGTGTGTGTGTAGCTGACAGCTATTTTGAACCATCCTGTTTTATGGGTGTTTTCATTTCACTGAAAAGGTTTCTGGAGTACACTTAACAACAAGTGGAATTCCACACACAACCTGAAAGTCATAAACAAAAGATTGTACAAGAGGGTGGTCTGAGAGAAAGAGAAAAAGAGGGAGAGAGAGAGAAAGAGGCAGACTTGTAGTCTGCATAAATGGTCTGTTTTTGGTTTGCAGCTCTTGTGCTGAATGTTTTATTGACTAGTGTGCCTCAATCTTCTCCCTCTGTCAGGATTACAGTGATCAGGCTTCGGCTGAAAGGCAGCACATCCAGGCCATACAAAGAGTGGATGGACGGGCTCACAAAGTACTGTAATGTGTTTGTGTGGAGGTTCAGGGAAGGACAGGTCGGCACTCTGCAGAATACTAATGAGCTACAAAAGTACCTGTTAGTAAACTGTACATTGGGGATGAAAAATAAGTTTAAAGTCTCTGGATTGATGATGTGTGTTAAAAGGGGAAAGAATATTTTTCTTCCTCTTGCATCAAGTTTCTTGGGTTTATCCATATTTTGTTCAGAAATCTGGTCACAAAGATCAGACACCTGTAGCAGAATCAAAGCTCTATCAGATACATTTATAACTACCAAACATTGTAAGCAAACCTGTTTTAGCAACCTACTGCTCTGAACGACTTGGTAACAAAATGATTTATATCCACAGTTTTCCAGACAGCACCGTCTGTTTCCTAAATCTTTAGCTCTGAAGCTCACACAGGAACAACCTTGAATGCTCCACAGTATCACAGTTTCTGAGCCAACCAGCCTTGACAACATGCCACATTTTCCCACCCACCCTGACCTCAAATGGGTGGGGGAGCTCGCAAACAGGCACAAGACAGCTCACTTCTAAAAGTTAGAAATTTAGTGTCTTGCTGGACCACAATGTAAGAAATGTAGAATCAATTATCCTGACCTGGCATAAAAATCTCCCTAATAATTGTGACTTTTTTATTTTCAACAATCAGCAAAACTCCCTTTGAGAAAAAAGTTTCACAACAACGCAACCAAAAGAGCAGAGGACTAGTCTGGTATTCCACATCAGTATGCAGTTATAATTACAGGACTAATGGGAGTGGATGGCTGGGATTACGCTTCAATAACCATGCCTGCAGGGCTGCAGTGTTTTCATTCAATGTCAGAGGTGTGATCAAACAGACAAGCAAAGGAATGACTGGATTTAGCCACAAACTCCAAAGCTGTGTTTGTAATGCAGAGGCAGTCAGTGCTAAGCTATCAGTGTTATGTTAAACTCCAGGATAACAACTTTAGCACATAGCCTTAGCCATGGGAACACGCTCGCAGGCCCAGTGAGCACCTGCAGCATCACAATTCTATGTGGGAGAGACTCAAGAGCTGTAAACCTGGCTTCCTGCAGGTAAATGAGACATCCTGCAAATTTTGTGTCATTGTGGCCACTATTGTAGCTGCTCAGGCTAGTTCCTCCCACTCGCTATCATCAACACACAAAGTCACATGCGCACTGGGGGCATTGTGATTGGCTGGGGTCACTACTTCTACTCTTCAACCAGAAATGTCCCAAGGCAACCAAAAACATTAACATAGGCATAGGAGGGGGGTTGAGGAAGACAGAGACACAGACACACACACAGGCCTATGGATGATGATTGAGAAAGATTACTCCGAGAAATAAATGAGAAGAAACTCTAAAAAAGGTTTCTCTTTTGAATGAATTTATTTTCAATAATATTCTAGTTATTTGAGCAGCTCCTGTAATGTGAGAAAGCCCTCCCACTGGACATCATAAAAGATTGGGGCAGTGAAATATTTGAAACGTGGAGTCCATTTGAAAACAGAGGCAGCCACAGTCTTGGCTGTCAGTCCTAGCTGGTCTCCACCCACCCAGTGAGCCACACTAAAGCCCTGAAAGCCAAACCAGAAGCAGGAGAACACTATCTTGTGTGTAGTGAGTGATGGATGAGCCGCTGCTTCAATGAGCTTTTGTTTACTGGATGAAGTTACAGACTTAACTTTATTACAATAAGAAAGGAGGAACTCGGTGCTATTACAATATCACCACAGCATAACATCAGTTCTCTTGTTGCAGAACAAGTTAAAGCTCTGACTTTAAAGGGTGGAGATGCTTTTTGAAGCCAAACTTGCCACTGATTCCTGACATCAATCTAATCTTTTCAAGAGCAGAGTCAACCCATCCATACCCTTCCCTTTTCCCCCCCTGTGTCTCTCCACTCTACTGTCAAAGAAAAGGAAAACATGCTCTGTTCCACTTCCACAAACAGTATACAATGTATGGTCAGGTTTATATTCTCATAGTAGCTAAATCTACATGACACATGGCTGGTATGGTCGAGGTTGTGTCTGGTATGGGAACAATTTCACACACCAACCTGTGAAGGAGCAGCAGCTTTCCTTCCCCAGCTGTTGTCAAACTATGCTGCTAATCCATGTTTTATCTGAGAAGATCCTCGGTGGGGTAATGATGGGTGGACAGCAAATCCATGACTGGCCTTTGAGAAATGACTGGTATGTCCCTTTGATAAACCACCGTGTACTCTGACATCACAACCCAAGTCATGCTGAGCAGAAAACTTTCTTGTCATGAATACATCAGCACATTTAAGAAGGAGGATAAAGTCAATCAGTAATGTTATTCAAAGCATCCTCATGAAAGATGCCAACGCTTACTTTAGCATTCATTTACTTACCTTCAGTGCCTAATAAATATAAGATGAATGCTCCAAATGTGTCTGAAAGTATCCACAATAGCAGCTGTGGTTTGACCAGAGTATAAAACTTTGATACTGTCTTTTTATTGTTAGTATAAGTGCTCATAAACAGACATCTGATCCAAGAAAAGTGGCTTCTCTTGATGCTATTACTGTGAAAGCCTTCCAGCTACTGTATTTGCAGCACACCACCCTGGTTAATTTGTTAAACAAATAGCATGAGGAGATTTTCTTTTTGAGTGTACATGCATTTGCACAATAAACTATGATCTATTCCATCTCAAACAAGCATTGGCAAAGCAAGCAGACAAGCTTGACACCAGACAGAGCAAAGATATCAAGAGACCCCACTGACTATGCACAATTCCTTTAAGCTTGGTTAAGCTGAATGGATTACTGACACCACTTTACTTTTTCGGTAAATAGAGGCAACAACAATGGAAAACTGCTTGATCTGTGAAAAATATATTTGTAGCTGTTTACATGAATCTTCCAGTTGACTGGGGCTGTGCAGTCCTTTCATGGAGGAATGCTATGCATGACTACTTGAATTTGTAGCAGGGCAGACAAGCAAACATCCTCTTTAACTCTACTTAGATTAGGGTGACCAAATCTCCTCTTTTGTCCAGCTATGTCCTCCTTTTTGGTGGTAAAATGATATCCAAGGGGATTTTATAAGATTTCCCAAAACATCTGGGTTTGCTCTGACTGCATGTGCTGCACTCTCAGACAGAAAATGCGAAGGTGAAAATGCACTTTTACAGATGAACTGCAGATATACAGTGATACATCTTGTTTTTTCACGGTCATGACTGGTATTGACAATTTTTCTTTCGCCCCTATTAAATCAAATGTTGAGATAAGGAGTTAAAATTATAAGAAAAGAGCCGATAATGAGATAAAGGTGATTATTATGAGATGACAAAGTCAACATTCTGAGATGCGTAGTCTAAATTTTCAGAGAAAGTCAAATTTCTGGCTGACAAGTCAAAGTTATGAGATATAATATGAAAATTTTGAGAGAAGAGTCAACATCACAATAAAGTAAAAATTTTGAAAAAAAGTCAATTTTTGGGATGATAGAGTAAAAAAATTGAAATATTTTGCCACAATTCTGAGGTAAATAGTTGAAATTTTGAGATCAAAGTGGAAAGTAAAAAGTCAAAATTGCAAGAAAAAAACTCAACATTTTTAGAGAAAAAAACCCCCTCAAAATTAATAGAAAAGTCAAAATCCGTATTCAAAACTCAAAGTTGTGAGCTAAGGGGTCATTAGTTAAGATAAAGTCAAATTTTTGAAAAAAGTTTAAAATGTTGGGATAAACAGTAAGAATTATGGAAAAAAAAAATGTTTTTGATTTTTTTGTCTTTTTATCTGAAAATTTTGACTTTGTTTATGCGAGAAAAAATCTCTACAAAGCCAACTTTTCATTTTTGATATTCTTAACTTGCAGAAATGGGCTTATACACTTCATTTACCTTTAAATCAGAGAAATGCTCCCTGCAAACAGAATAGGAGTGTTTTAAATAAATGCATGGGTTATAAAGCTACTGTGTTGTCATTGAGTATCTTTAAGTATTCTCCCAAAGAAGGCCGGGTAGGGGGTCCTCTTTTTGGGCTTGCAGAATATGGTCACCCTAATTTAGATACATACTTCCTGGGTATAGGTTTGAGGGACGCAAGCCATGGTTAGAACGAAAAGAGCACACTTGTAATTTTTTTTTTTAATAGCATTATAAAAGCAGGGAGTTATCTTGCACCTGCAACAGCATCTTTGAGGTAGAGGAGGTTGTACTCAGGACAGAAAATCAATCTGTAGACACAGGAAAGTTTACTATCCAGGTAACGTGTTAAATCAAACCGTCAACTCAACTCAGTAAACACATTTCTGGTTAATTCCGTGTGTACTCTAGGCTTAAGATGTATTGACAAGATTTTTTTTTTTTTTAAAGAAATGAGGACTTTCTTTCCTGTAGTAGGTAGTGACTGTGAGAAACTTGGCCAAGTAAGCTGAAGCGCCACGTTATAGCCATCTCCCAATCCACCGTGTAAGAGGACAAAAATACACCAAACCTTTAAGGAAAACGCAAAAGAAACATTTCACAAGGCTTTGTATCCATCATCTGGCGTCAAGTCACTGATCACCTGTGCTTGCAGTTAGCAAAACAGATATGTTAAAGATGTTCAAAACTTTGTCAGAAACTTAAAAAACGTCCACGACTCACCATTTGATGACTTTTCCGAGAAAAAAATACCGTGTCCCTTCGCGGTAATGCCGTGTAAGTGTCAAACGTAATGCATTTAGACCTTTAAAAATCTTAAACCACAGCAAAACTTATCCAGTCCTCGCCTGGTGTCCCTCTTTTAACTTCACTTTTTTCGATGCAGGCTTGTTCCATCCATGAAAATCCAGTGTCTAGCCGAAGAAGCTGATTGGCTCCGGGCTCGTCTGGAAAAGCTGTGATTGGCTGAACCAAACGTCAATCACAGCCTCCGACGTCTTCTCCTGCAGGATCGGCTCCGCTCGGGCGCAGCGGTTCCCAACTGAACCACGTGACCTGTGAGGTGGCTGAAACAGCTGTCCGGAGATGATGGTGGTGGATCCGAGCCTGATCAGATACTTCACGGTCTTACTTACCCGGGAGCAAAGAAAAATGTCTGCTTATTCAGTTTCGTTATTCAACTAAAACAGGCTTGTGTCTGAAACTCTTGTATGATCCCGGGACATTTTAAAGTGACGCACAACACGCACTATGTAACTGCATGTTTTCTTTTTTGTACTACAGGGAAAGTGAGTGACACTCAAAAGGAGCACTTACAAAGGTAGAATACGCAGAGTTAAGACGGATCATTTTCTTCACAAAACTGTTTGGTTCTTACAGTTAATCTATGTGATTTCTATTCCTTTTCTGCCACCTACAGGTAGAAACTACTTCCAGGTACTCTGCTCAGCGTTTTAAAATTTGTACAAGTAATAAATACAAGGAAGAAGACACTGAAATATTAAATAAACATTTTATTGGTCAATCAAAATTCAATACATTTCCAAACACAAACAGTATGGTTAGTCTTCTAGTATACAAAACTCAATCTTCAAGCATCACATTGCTTCATTATGCTGTTGCATGGAAACAAATGCAGCATGAAAAAATAAAAAAATCAAACAATATTTTGTTCCTAAGTGTATGCAATGCAGGACAATGTATGAGGCATTTGAATGGAAAAAAAGAGTAGCCTTTTTTCAGTTATCTTGATAAATCAAGACACAAGTTGTATTTATCTCTGGATACTTTTTCATTGAGTAAAGCAACCAGCTGTATTACTTAAAAACATTCAACAGATCAATCATTATAAAACCTGCTCTTCATGATAAAACCCAGATAATGAAATGTGTGATGTCTTGCACTGTTGAAAATGTAAGGTTTAACTGACAGCATTGTGATATGGTTTTTAAAAATCCCACACAGTTAATACTAATGGTAAAAATTACATGTAAAAAACTTAGAGCCTCCATTATTGTTGCATTTTAATACTGAGAAATGTGAGCACTAAAAGCTGAGAGATAACGGAATAAAAACCATTAGTTTGTGGTACATGATCACACATGCTAAACACACAATGTTAGGACCATTCTTCAAATCATGATGTGGCCTCAAAACAAATAAAACAACTTTTTTGAAACAAAATACCACTGAGTCCTCATGATCAAGATGATGCGACGTTTCGCTATGTCCGTACTGCTTCAGTTTTGCAACATTACATCTACATTTTTAACAAAAGGGCCTTTGTGATGTTGCCCATGCCAAGCTTTGTCCACCAACAAAGGAGATTCTGTTGAAGGCCTTTCCTTTCATGACACCAGTATTTCACCCCCCTCCCTGAAAAGGGATTTATGGTTAAAAACAACCAAGACTCAAATGAGGAAGCTGATCTAACTGTCCACTTAGTATTCATAACCTCCAAAGAGCAACATCTACAACCTTTTCCTTAAAACTTAATCAAATTGACCAGCATGAGCTACATAATCAGTGCTGCAAGACCTGCAGTGAAAGAAAGAATAGAGTATTGATGACAAAGACCAAACTGTTGATTTAACTTTTATGAAGTCATTTTGGTTTGATGTTATTGTATCCCAAACAAACTCAATGGGGTGTTGCTACACTTTTATATCAAAAAGATCATCTGGGCTGTTACTGTCACCAGAAAAAGAAACTGTGGTTATTCACAGATGTGCTGTTTGTAGAGGAAGGCCTCTATCAGCATCAAAGGCCAAATACTTAAGATGAACAGTACATATTTCCGCGTATTTCTTTAACTTACCCAGATAATTTAGATGAATTACAAGCAAATATTGTATTTCTCAAAGCAAAAATGATATTATTGTGCATTTGCTTGATTATATTTTATGACTGAGAAAAAAGAAACTATTTTCCAAAGTGGGTACATCACAACGCAGTGCCCTGAGGGTGATGGAAACAAGAAAGACTCCATTCCACAGTTCTCCACAACCTAACACAAGCTGAGTTAACCCATTACTCCTAAGAACAGATGCAAAGTCTCATCGAGGTCAATACAGCAGACTCTATGAAAATAGTATCATTCAGGCATGGTTCCCCTTTTAAAGGCTTGTTTGAAGTTCAAATTTCCCTTGTCATGCATCTGATCTGGTGTTCCATGTTTTCAAAAACAAAATCTAATGACTTTAAACATGTTAAAAGATGTATCCCCCTTTCCATAAAAAAACCAACTTTGGCATTTAAAAAACAATAATGACCTCATCAGATCACATCAGTTGTTGTGAAGTTTGACGGATTGACCCTCCACGATGCCATTTACAGGAGCAGGCTTGTTGCCAAAGTTCCAGTCCACAGGATTCAGCAACTGCATGGTCTTCTTATGGGTCCAGATCGGGTTAATGATAAACGTGAGCAGAGCGAGGCCAGTGAAGAAGAGCAGAAGTTGAGGTAAGGCGACATGGGTGATGAGGTCTGCCCAATTTGTCACAGTTATCCACCACATGTAGTATGTAAGCACCATCCGGCAGTGGAATGTGTGGATCATCACCCACTGGTTGGCTTTCCAAAACAGGGTGTGGGCCCAGCCAGCCTATCAGGGTGGTGAGAAAGATTGAGAGAAAGTTTTGAGAAAAAGAGAAAAAAAAGTTGCCTTTATTCTATACTATGACCAGTTTTAATCTCTGTAGCTACCAAGCAATCAAGTTAAATCTGTGAGTAGGAGGAGCAGAGAAAGCTCAGTAGCTCACACAGTCTTTTAATAGCACTTCCCTTTTTCAAGAATGTTTCACTTAACCTATTTACAATCACAAGATGCACGAGATTGAAGAGGAACTAAACCTGGTGATACTGTTTAGAGGTGACTTACAAGGCAATGTAAGAAAATCATGCTTGGTTGATGAAATGGAAATAAAAACAGAAATGAAATAGTTACTTGAAATACTTCTCTCAAATATAAAAGAGGAAATAAACATCTTGCAAGTAAGAAAGAGATGAGAGCTAGTTTGACTCAGCACAGAATGCTATAAGTCTCCTACCTTCAGTAACATCCAGGATATACAGGTGAATGGCGTGCTCATCTCTAACAGCAGAGTAACCATTGGCAGAAAGTGTCCCAAGGAATCCCAAACTACTGCCCCAGCATAACCAGACAGGGCGAAGAAATGATGCGTTGCAAGTGGGAGGTCAAATGACCGGAATACCACGCTGGAGGTATGAAGTGCGACATTCTCAAACACAAAGAAACCTGTCGCTGTGAGGATATTAAACCACGACCAGTCCTCTTGTCCCTTCACCCTGTCTTTGAATAACACAGAGTCTTCAGTCAGGGCCCTTAGACCTGCTACAGAACTCTGGATCCCAAACACTGCCCGAGTTGCTGCGAGGTCCCAGAAAACCTTTTCTTTAGCCAGCAGAGAGTTGTAGGTACGTGACGCAGCCAAAGACAGGAGGTGAGAGAGGAGAAATATAGTTGCATAGAAAGCAAAGCCCAGGCCAATGAGCTGGAAGCGGTAGTCCCATGAGAAGTACTCTGCACTGGGCTTGGGCACTGGGCTGGTCTGCTGGTCTGGATCCATGGTGTGAGGGGAGGGGGGCTCTCAGGCTCAGGTACATGTGAAACTGTGATCATGGGCTGGTGATGGCATGATGTGCAGGTCCCAAACTACAACATGAACAAACAACAAAAATGATATCACTTGATACAAAAATTGCATACAACCACAACAAATTACAAATATATTACATGTTTGACCAGCTGGATTTATGACTCTAAGTGAGTCTTTTACAGTTAATTCATTTAACACTGTATTAGCTCCAAACTCAACCTAATACCACTGTTCTTCAACCAAAACATCAACACAAACAACGACAAAAGAGGAAGCCGACGAAGAACAACACGAACTCAAGAAGGACAAAACTGTTATAATCCTCTTCATTATAATCGCAAACATCCTTGATACAAACCTTACTTCAAAGACTGTACTCGGTGTACCATAGCTGGTGATGTACGAGCACAGTGTGCGAGTGACAACAACAAAATCCAACTCATACGACTTCAATTTTGGTCATATGATCTCCAAACCGGAAGTAACACCCACTTTGAACCATCCGGACATCCCATTGGTCAAACCCAAAGCTCTTATCTTTGTAACAGCCCGCTCTATTGGCTCTATTCTGAATAGTTATTTTTTTTCTAATGTGCATGAAATAGAAATTTATAACTAACCCAGAGAGCACTCAATCGATACAAAGGCGAGGGCAGGCTTGGTTTGCTCACGTACTGAATATATGTTTATGGTGCTGTTTCATAAAGGAAGTTATGAAACATTAACATTAACTGATGGAGGTGGAGTTGGATGGTTATCACACAGTAAAAAGCTAGCCTTCAAAAACAAGAAAAACTAAATCTACAAAAATTTGGGTTGTTTTACTTAATCTAAGTCAAATTATTGCCAACAGAACAAGGAAATTTGGCTTGTCAAGACATCCCGAAACAACTAAAAATATTTAACCTCAGTGAACCCAGAAAGACCTATTCAAGATGATGCATCTTAAAAATCTTACAAATGCTCACTTATAAACAGCATTTAAATTTGTTATTTTTGAACCTATCAAAAACTTGAAGCCATAGCTTTCTGTTGGTGTGCCAAAACTTCTGACACACTATGAACTAGTTTAAGGTTTTGGACCATTAAAGAGAAAAACTATTGCCCATAAAGCAGGGGTCTTCAACATTTTCCAGACCAAGGACCTTCCAACTGATGGGGAGACAGAGCTATACTATGTAAATTAATTGTAAGTCAAATTGTGTTTTGTATTAAACCGGGCACAGTACCATGTATAAATGCATCTTGTTATTGTGCATTCAGTATTAAGCCATTCTGGGGAACCTAACAGAACCAGTGTAAAATGTGCAGCTGCCTAATTGGAAGAGCAGCAATAGCGGCAGGTTTTACCTCCGTCTGGAGGAGTTAGAGGTGAAGGCTGAGATAACCTGTGTGCAGTTTGAGAGAGCTGCTGTGTTGCTGCATGTGTTCATTTCTGACTAAATGATAACATACTCAGCACCTATTTATCCATCAATGTGTGTTCAAAATCATTGAAAGTAGAAATATTTGAGAAAAAAATATTTGAAAAATCAACCAAAAATGTAGCAGATCCCTGTAGTACCTCTACAGTCCCCCTTGGAACCACAGACCGCCTGTTGAAGACCTCTGCCCGAGAGTATCTCAGCCTCTGGGAAGGTCTCCTCTTTGTCCAGCAGAGGGTGACCTTGCCCTATGCATTTGAGACTGAAAGTAATTTAAACCAAGTTCAGCCAAGTCTTTTCTTGCAAATATGACTTAGCTCTATGTGCTTTTTACATTATTTTTGTATATACACCAAAACATTACTACATAACTGCACACTGCACATCTTACCTGATGCAAGTTGTTTCTTCTTTCCTTTGACCTTTCAGAGTGGAGCACATAGAAAATGTGGAGAATATCAGCATAACCGCAGCAGCTGTTATATTATATTCCTTCATTCACTAGATTTATCTCACAAATAGAGTAGCAATATGTTCTTTTATCGTGAACAAATCATAGACAGCTAACACACAATTTTCCAATTCTTGATCATGGTTCTTGATCTGCATTGTGTTACCCCCGAGAGTAATTTTGCTGACATAGTTTCTGTTTTTCAGCTCTGTGATGTAAACGGTAAATGGAATGTGTTCTTGTAGCACTTAGTGTTCTGATCACTCAAAGTGCTTTTACAGGTCAAGTTCATCCATTCACACCTCATTCATTCACTGATGGCAGAGGCTGCAATTTAGAGCACCATTAGTTTTGTTTAACCTTAGCCCATACAAAATAACACCACACGAGGGGTAGATTAGGGATTACAGCGAGTGTCCTCTCCAAGGACACTTACAGCAGGACCTGAGATCCCAACCCTCCGATTGAACTTCATTGAACCTCGTTATTATGAGAACTGATCTAGATATTTTTGCAAGTGCTTGTTAAATGTCATATTTCTTCTGTTTAAAGATATTACAGGTGATGGTCGGTGATCCAATCCTTTGGTGCCTCTGGGAAAATACTGTACAAGTAGAAATAGCAAATGTTAAATGCCTTATGGTTGCTTATGTGACCGGGACGGTAAAATGGCGGGCCGGTGTCACCCGTGACACGGCCCAACCGTGGTACCTCTCGCGTCTCGCGTGGATATTCATGTCCACGCAAACTAACGCGAGGGAGAAAAGTGGACGAGGAGACACAACCCCTTATGGACACGACGTCCACAGCACCTAGCCACCAAGAGGAGGCAACCGAATTGAAGCGCATCCAGCACCCACAGAACTAGACGACAGACCCCATTACACGAGGGCACGGTAATACTATTTAACACAACACGCGAGACCCGCGTACCCACTGTTATATGACTGAGAAGCGTCACGCCGGCCTCGACCGACGACACAGACCCACCTGCCCGACGAGGGGTAGAGGACCTCCTGGTGTGTGGCACCTCGTTCTCTCAGGTGGGTGATTGTTGTCTGCCTTGGGCTGCACTTTCCGGTCCTGGAACGGGATGCTGATTTCTCTCTCCTTATTCAGTGGCTTGCCTTCCTACGGCTCCCCACTCACCAGGCTCCACAGGACGGGCGCTGTTTTCTTCTCTTTGGTTTACAACCGTAATCCTCCTCCGAGGAAATTGGATCGGAGGAGCGAGTGATTGGACCCTGGCTCCTCGCGCTGACTAACCTTCGGTGCAGTTTCGTCATCCGCGCTCCGCGATATCTACGGAGGCC
>RPOG01007779.1:0-14223 GCA_008086565.1 Thalassoma bifasciatum | reverse complement strand
GCAACAATGAGAACCCGGGATAGAATTCTGGGATCTGTAGTATTAGTGGTGCATGAGCTGTATAATACCAGTGGGCTGGCTCTAGAAGTTACTCGGCATTGCTTCATTGGCCAAATATAATTGCCCTGTGGGCCAAATTTTGCCCACGGGCCACAGTTTGACACATATGTTCTAGGATGTGTGTAGTGAAATGTTGGAGTTCATCAAACAGCGGCTTGTAGAGGTATTTATGGAGTTACTGGAACATTGCTGTAGTGTTTGTTTCACCAGGCAGCTTTCATATTACTTATTTTATTTTATTTTTGAGGTCTTCTGCTGTACGCTCACTGAACACCACACACGTCCTTAGCCTTTGTCTTTTTTTTTTTTTTTTTCTCCGTGATGATTGGATAACTGTTGGTTTTTTCTATAGTCTTGAATAAAATGTCAATTTTGTCTGTGAAAAAAGTTTTTCTTTCTTTATCTTCCCTCAGTCATTTTATCACTCGACATGTATTGCTAATTATATGAAGTGTGCAGGAGTGATCCAAATTTGTTGGACAGAGGTTTTCCTGAGACATATGATGTTCTGCATCTGTCTCTCTTTTATGGTGCAATTAGGTAGCGGGTGGATTATTTGCAGTGGATCACACGACTTACACTACAGCCAAATGAGCTGTTCCATAACAGTGTGTGGGGGCTAATGGTCCTGTTTGTATAATGGCTGTGCATACTGGCCCTGGATGTTCGTTGCAAAAAAGTTTCTGTGTTCAAATCCAAGTATGGACCATTTTTGGCCTAATTCAGCATCATGTTAACTATATTTGGTAAGAGAGGCAGGAAACTGCTTATTATGGACTCAGAATCAGAACACAGGGACTAGAGGGGGGGTGTCCAAACTTTTTTTAAAAAGAGCCATAAAGGGCCAGCGGCTCTCACAGACTTTTAATGTTGAAAGTTACAAATGAGTGCTTGATATGAAAACTATTCCTTTTTGGTAATTTCTGAGAAAAAAAAGAAAAACAAGAACAGAGACAAATATATCGATGAGAGATAAATCTAACCTGGGAAAAAAAAAAAATGTCATAAATTTCCATGGCAAGATCAGGTTGTAAACTTTGTCGTAATTGTGTTAAAGACAAATATAAAAACGTTTTTAGCCTCAGATATCTCTGATCCTGCACTCTGAACCATTTTTTATGCATAAACGTCTTTTCTTCATCGTTTCATAACTTTAATTTGGTAACTCTCAACGACTCACAAAGCACATTTTTGCATCACAACAAATGCAATTAAACACATTAGCTGTTAGAGCTGTTGAGTTTTTGTGGCTTGCACCGAAATTCAGTTATATGAAACTGGCCAATGCACCGTCCAAATCTTTGTGAGACATTACCAGATATATTTAGGATTTATTCAAGCACCCAACAAAAACTGTAAACGTAAATAATTAGAACATGATCAATTTAAGTGACACAATTAGTAAATTGTCAATTTAAAGCTGGGGGCCACATGAAAATAGACCACAATTGTCCCTGGGCCTGAGTTTGGACACCCCTGGACTAGGGACAGGGCTAAGGTTCAAAGGAATTTATTTTTCAAAGCAGCATGTACTTGATCCAGTGTGATGAGTCGTGGTTAGGAGAGTCCAGAGTGAATGAGTCCAGAGCAGGTGAGAGGTAATCCAGAGAGTGAATGAGTCCAGTGAGTTTAAAGTGTGAGAGCCTGATGATTCCAAGAGTCCAAAGTTAAAGGGGGTGTGGAAGGCTGGTTTAACAGAGCAAAATACAGGCAGAGGAGAACAGGTATAAGGATAATTATCACAAGCAGCAGAGTATAAATTCTGAGAGGCTGGACCTGCACGAACTTTGAGGCTGCGTCTAAGATCTGGCAGCTTGGTGGAGATGTAGCCCAGTATTTGAAGGAGTGATGAGATGCAGTGCAGCTGCTGTCCACTCCTTCAATCAAGCAAGAACACACACACACACACACACACACACACACACACACACGCAAGACAGCCTCTTGGATGCTAAGAGGCAGGGGGCACGACAAAGATGGAGTCTTTCAGGCATTAAAGTATGATGAAGCAGTCTTATATCTGGTGCCTCAGTGTGTTAACTTATGTCAAGTATAACAATTTATCTGATCCATATCACAATTTGTTCAAAAACATGCATTAATCCATGAGCTTGATAAATGGACTTTGCACTTTATCTAGTCTTTCTTAGCACTTTACGGCTTCTTGTCTCATTCACCCTTCTCCTGAAAGCAGAGGCTGCTAAAAAAAGAGCAACCGACTCTACCTTTCTATCACAGCCACCCCTTGTAGTTTATTTTTTCCCCCTTTCGTCAGACAACAATCAATTGCGGTCTTTTTTCCCTCTTTGTCCTCAGTTTTCCCCTCCAAATTTAGAATTATTAATCCACTACATCTTAGCTCAAATGGGTGTTTATTCAAAAGTTTTCTCCCATTAGGGTTTTAGCCACAATCTCTTGGAAGCAGCGGTGGACCTGCTGGGTTCCAATTAAAAGGTATCCCTCCTGAGTTGCTGCCTGGAGAGTGGCAAGTATACTGACAGAAAAACAACCTTTAAGATGCCACACATTGTTGGAATATTTATAGCTTATCCTGGTTATTGAAAATGGGATATGGCATTTACAAGCAGCAGCTCATGAATATTCCATTTGAGACTGAAATACAGAGGGAATAGCAGCTTGCATGTAAACATAGTCAATGCCAGTTTGATACGTAAGCAAACCAATTAAATAATAATGAGAGATATTTTATCTCCCTAAGTTATCGGCCATTCGTGTCTTGAAATGACTACTCTTGTTTACTAAAGGGGATTTTTTTTTTTAATTTCTATTTTCCTGCAATTAGACCTGAATGTAATGTAAAGCATACTGTGTGGGGAAAAAAGGGACAAAAAATACCCTCGGAATGAGTTGTGTAACAGTCCAGTCAATATTTATCTATTTATTTTATTTATTTTTAATAATTATTTAAATGTCTTAACCACATCATACTTCATATGAATCTGCAGAGGTGTTCCAGCTGTTCAGTCTCCATATATAAACTAACATTTGAGACTTTCTCCTTTTACCTTTGCACTTTTAATATTAAAGTGATAACAGAACAAATCAAATTTCACAGAATGCCTCCACCTTTCAGAGCCTGTATGAAAAAAAAGTTATTTTTTGTAGTTATCTCTCCCTGCTGGTCACCTGGTTTACTTATGGTTGATAAGAATTAGATGAAATGTCATTTTCATAAAAGCAAGGTGCCATAGTAGTGCATTTTAACTGGCTTGTGAATTCTTCTTTGATTATGAATGTTCATTCTTACATCTAAAATGCAAAGTTAATACATAGGCTAGTTAAGGGTGGTTTTTTTGCCACAAAGAATGTATGGTTATTTGGTAAATGTTGAATAGAATATATGATTGCAATGCTTCCTCTAATTTCCAGACCACCCCCACCTAAAGTGTTTTTACATTGCAAATAAATAAATCAAGAAAAAAAGACCTTTCATACACTGATGAAAGTGGCATTTATGTTTTCTTTTTGTTGATGTTTTAGCCAACAAATAAATAAAAGATGATAAGTGAGCACTTTGCTCAGTAAGTACAGAGTCTATACACTGAGAAATAATGAGCTGACTCACTGCTCAGATGTACGAAGGACAGAATATTCTTCAAACTACTGTACATGGTTTGCAGACAGCATCACTGGGCTTGTTTTGCTTTTCAAGGATATGTCTCTGTCCATGGCTACTGAAGTGCACATGGTGAACGCCTTTTTAATGGGCCACAACATCACATGTGCACCGCATTTGATTTGAAACGTACTGTAAACTGAAGGTTACAGAGGGCGTATGACTCAGGTCCAGTTTTAGAATACAAGTTTTTCAGTCTCACTTCAAAAACTAAATCTGATTCTGATCCATCAACTCAACACATGAAGCAGACATTGATGGAGGTCTGGGAACTAAAAGAAAGTGCTTTGAATCTTGGGTTATGGGTTATGAAACTATTATATATTACATAACAAAGATAATTGGGGACAACAAACCTTAGACCTTAAGATTAAGAGGTAAATAAAAGTCTTTGCTGTGAGCAGAGCCAGCTCCTGCTCAATGTATTCAAGACCAAGGAACTGGTGGATCTTAGGGGAACAAAGACACACTGGCTCTGTTTCCATTCAGGGACAGAGTGGATAACTACGGGTTCTTGGAGGTGTATTTGGACAATAAACTGGACTGGAGCAAAAAGCACAGAGGCCGACTACAAAACAAGGTCTGAGCAGCATCTACTTCCTGAGGAGGCTGAGGATGTTCCGTCAGTCTGTGCTGGCCTGTATGCTGGTGTGTTGGGGAAGCAGGATGAGAGGAGCTGACACCATCACATGCTCCAAACTTAAGGCCAGTGACGTTGTCTGGGTGGAGCTTGACTCTCTGACAGTGCCAGAGAGGAGGAAACTGTCAAAGCTGCTAAGTGTCTGGAATAACGTCCTACACCCACAGTCTGCTGGGCAGACACAGGAGCACATTCAGTGCACGACTGATTCCCCCACAATGCACCACAGAACAACACAGGAGGTCATTCCTGCCTGTGGCCATCAGACTCTATAACTCCCTCCTTTGAAAAACGGACACTGAATTCTCAACCTGACTTTCAATTTCCCAGGAACTTATGCATTTAACTAATAATCTGTCTGAAAACTGGTCAGTACACTGTACAATATCTGTGTCAATGTGCAATATCAGTCTGATTTAATTCATCTGGTCAAATTTGAAGTAGATAGTTTGTATTTTGATCTTAGACTTGTATTTATACTTTTTTCTTTCTTCTTTGGTATTCTGATTTTATCTTGTTTGGCACTTATTGCTTATTCAACATATATTGTACCACCGTTTTCTTATCACTTTAAAATGCTGTATTTTTGTGATAGCCCCCCTCCCTTATTAATTTACATCATAAAGTATTTCAGATTTGTATGAAGCAAATTTTGGCTCTTCAAAAGGGTTTAACAATTGATATCCACCATTAGGGATGGGTACAGAGCTTGGTACTTTAGTAAAGTAAATAAATGATCCTAAATAAATAAATAAATATAGTAAATAAATGATGTCAGTAGTACTGAGTACTGTTTCACGTAAAATCAAATGGTACCATGTTTCAGTACCTAAACTGAAGGAGTGGAAGAGTAGATAATTTTATACGCCAGACATTAATTTGTGCATTATTTTAAAAAAGTAAATAAATTTTAAAAAGTGGGTCAATGTTGTCTATTTATTGAGTTGTAGATAATTTTAGCCAAGGGTTTTCATGTTGAAGAAATCTGTTAAACAACTGCGATGTTATTATACAAGCAGTTGTTTTGATATATGTCAAAGTTTAAATGTTGTGAATAAATGTGATAAATCGAAATACTATATTTTATTACTAAACAGATTAAAATTTAGTACCACATAAATGCGCACAAGATTACCCAAAATTGTTGCCGTTGAATAGCAAAATTTGGTGTTGATCCAATACCAAGTAAATACAGGGCCAGCATTGCCGATATTGATGCAATATCAATGTTAACATAGAAAAGCAGCTTGTCAAAATTAATCAAGAATAATATACAACAAATTAGAATTTCTATCCATTAATGAAAGGAAATGACTAATTTGCCAATCAGAAAATACTTACTTAGGTTAAACATCACAGAGACATAAACAAATATATTTCAGAAATCAGCAATGTACTAATGATTTTGGGCAGTGGCTGCAAACCACTTACACGAGTTGGTCTGTTAAATTTCTTAAACTTAATACATTTCACATTTATATCCTTTTTAAAGTAACATATTTTAAGTTTCAGTAATTCAAAATAATACATTTGTTTAAATTTGTTAGGGCTAGTTTGTGAAACTTATTTGTTTTCTGACAACATCCCAGCTAGAATCTTCTGGTATGGGGGGGGTTCAAATATGAAAGGTATCATCCATATCCACAATAACTTTTGTTCCCTCCTAACTAGCTCTGAAACCCTAATGTGTCAGGAACAAAGTTTGTTTCCACATCTTAACTGAATGTGTTTACTTTTGGCTCTGAATAAATGAGAAAGTGCCACAAATTTGCTGTTTCATAAAGTATATGACAAATATGTGATTCACTTTAATTTTAACACAGAGTCCATTCGGCTGATTTATTGTTGCTTTTATTCCAATAACTTGTGACTTTACTTGTAAAAGTCAGAACAATTACAGATGTTTTATTAAAACAAGAGGTGGCAGCGTCAACATTTATACAACAGAACACTGTCACTTTGAACTCAACGTTTTTTCTTTAATATTCTCTACCTCCAAAATTTAAAACAAAAAAGACAGCAGGGAGAAAAAAGAGAAACTGTTTAAAAAAGAAGTGTAGTAGACTATCCCCTGCTGCTCATTGGTTCTCTGTGTCTTTGCTGGTCCAGGAGGAGCTCTGTCACATTTCTGCCTAAGAAGACAAGTGTTCCCGCAGCTCCCTCTCCTGGGTTTTCAACCCCATCCCTCTCTTTGAAGATTCTTTTTTTTCCCCCTTTTTTTTCTGCAGCATCTGCTTTTTTCTCCCTCCCCCATTCCACCGCTACTTTGCCTCCCTTCCTTTTTTCACACTTTGATTGCATGTATCTCTCATCGGAGTCCTCTGGCTAATTGCATCATCTTAATGGTCTTTTTCATGATCATACTTAGTGGTAAGTTGACGTTTCATGCAGCTTATTAATTAGAGTAAGCCAGAATAGGACAGAAAACAGAAGGGAAAGTGCTGATCAGGAGTTTGAGTGGAGAAATTGCGATTGTCTTGGTTTAGGGTGCGGGGACTGCGANGGATCAGGAAATGAGGCTTGGATCCAAAAAGTTTACATCATTCCTGGCTAACCCTTTTATTTTAATCCCATAACATTCCCAGTATAAATAACCGCCCATTCTGTGTTCACTTAAGGAGCCAAGTGTAGTATTGCTCTGATGTCTATTGACATATTATCTCATTTGGCTGCAGCCATTATCAGCAGCATCCACACAGCAACAGCACTTGGCCTGCTGCTATGATGAGTAGGTGTCTCCATCCACATCTTCGCCTGGCACACACGCATGTATGCATACATGCACACACGCCCACACACACACACACACACACACACAGACATACACATACAGTGGTGGCAGTGCGAGTGTTGGAAGTCTCCTCCTTTTGCTGGAAGGCTTACCTCTCTCTCTCTCTCGCTCTCCATCTCCCTCTCTCCTTCAACTCTCTGCCTCTCCGAGATGCTGCCATGTCAGTGCAATTTAACAGTTCTTTGATCCATGTCCTGAGAGTGAATGGCAACAAATTAAGCAAATTATTTGAACCACCCACGGGCCTTAGGCAAAAGAGGGGTGGGAGGGAGGGACTGGGAGATGCTACAGTTTGTTGAGAGGAGGGTCGAGTGTGACTGCCAGCAGCGTGAAAAGAGGGAATGAGAAATAAATAAATATGTACTGTATATAAATGTATGGGATAACCGAAGAATGACCTGAATCAGGGGAGATGTTTTCTGCTTCACTAGTTTCCACCTGTTCTCAACGGGAGCTGCTGCAGCCGTTAGTGGAGGCTCCACTCAGCCATTTGGTATTTATTTATTTATTTATTTTGTCAACAGTATCAAAAAATGACATCACCATGGTGTCTTATCTTTGTGATGAAATCAATTGAGTGTGAAAAGGAATCATATCTCTAATCATTTTCCTTTCAAAGCTTCAGCAAAACAACGTTTGCTATTTCTTCTCCCGTGTTTGGTCGTGTGCTTTTGATTCATTTTATTATTGTAGTCTAATTGTATTATTGCAGGATGTTGACAGATTTTTCAGGGAAAATAACCTGTAGACCGAGGCGGAAAAGAAAAAATGCAAATTTAATTGTGTTGTGTGAAAAATGAACCTCACATAGAGAAGTTAAGAAATTAATACGGCATTAACAGCTTTCCAGCATGTATGAATAACTGAATGCACCAGGACTGCATCCAATTCTGATGATTTTAGATTACTCTGTTCAAATATCTCCATAGTCCCTGTTGATTTATCTATTGGTCATGTCTTAGGGAAAGACACTTACATAGCTACACTAAACAGACTAATGTTTGAGCTGATACTCTGTGACTGATGAATTAACCAAGTCAAGATCTCTTGTGCCTCCATGACTAGTGATGGGTGGATTGTTTTAAAATATCAATATATCAACACCAGCGTTGGTGTCAATACTGATCAAAACTAGATTGATACTTAAGTTCCAGATTCTGCGCGCCTCTTAATCATTTTGTTCATCCTTATTTTTCAAAAATTAGTTGTTCATCATAGTTGTAATGATGGAAAATGAATGTAATATAGACTATTAAGGTAGTCATATAATATTTACATTCAACCAGTTGAACAATTCTGAATATAGTATTCTACAGGAACTGTAAATATGTGTATGGAATATGTATGGTGTAAGTTGTTTACCGTTGCTGCCCTAAATTATAAGTATATTGCTTATTTCCTTAACATTTTTATGTTTCTACAATGGTTAATACACCAGTGTGTTCAAGCTGTTTGATCAAAATGATACTTTAAATGCTAAAACATAAAACTTTCTATTATCTGTATATTCAAATTGACTGTTTTACAGCAAATCAGATTAAAAAAAATATTTTTTTCTGATTGAAAAATTTGTTTTTATACTTCCATTGTGAACAGAAATGATAGTTTTAGTGGTTGTGTGTTATTCTTGATTACTTTACACCAGCTGCTTTTTTACGTAAGTTAACTGATATGAGTATTGATATTATTGATACTGGCACCGTGGAAAATTGCCACGTATCAGCTCAAAAGCTGTGCATGGGACATACATGGTTGTTCTAACATGACAGCGAACCAAAACACACAGCCAAGTTGATCTGCCATTGGCTACAGCAGAATAACGTGAAGGTTCTGGAGTGGCCATCTCAGTCTCCTGACCTCGGTATCATTGAGACACTGGGGGGAGATCTCAAACCTGCAGTTCATGCAAGACAGCTCAATAATTTACAGGAAGTGGAGGTTTTTTGCCAAGAAGAATGGGCAGTTTTACCATCTGAGAAAATAAAGACCCTCATCCACAACGACCACAAAAGACTTCAAGCTGTTGTTGTTAAAGGCGGAAATACACGCTATTAAGAACTGGGGGATGGAAACTTTTCATCAGGGTCATTTTGATACTTTATGTTGCCATAATGATTTAAAAAGTGTAAACAGTTTTTTTGTTAATAAATTGCTTCACCTAACCACTAACCATGAGTGAAAGAAAAAAAAGTGATATAATTTATATTCTCCAAGAAAAGGCCAAGAAATCATAAATTCTGCCAGGTTATGTCAACTTATGAGCACAACTATATATATATATATATATATATATATATATATATATATATATATATATATATATATATATGTGTGTGTGTGTGTGTGTGTATGTCTGAAATATCCTTTCTGTTGCACGTTTCTAATAAGAATGTAGAGGTGAGGTTTTTCAACATTACTTGAAGAGTTACTAGACTATCTGTCAAACATAACTGTGGATGGTATAGAATAGGGTTTAAGTGACACACTAATTGGTTTCTAAAGCATTGTTTTCACTCCCAGACAATGGTGGCCAGACAATAGAAAGAGGACTCTATGTATCATCCAGGCAAATGGCACATTGTGGCACCTGTAGGTCAACCATGCCCCCAATTATACAGGTTATGCGATACAAAGACATTGTTCCTAAAGGGGGTGCACAAATAAAATCAGTTGTTAACTTCAGCTGTACAATATCTCAGCTGGTTCCATTTTTGAACATCCAAGTTTTCTATTCAATCAAAATAACCAGTTTGTTATGTATTTACTTCATCTCTTTGTAGGATCAAAATTAAAGTCAAAGAAAGTGAAAGAAAAAAAAATTGAAAAACAACACAAGTAAGAAGAGGAAAAAAAAAGTCAAAGAATAAGATAAAAACAAACTGATAAACATGCGGCATTCCTTTCATCAACTGGGGTCAAGGATGGACCATTCGGCACTACGCCAGACACTTTGTTACTTCAGAGAAGCTTTGGCTGCATCTTTCAGTTTTGATTTCCACCATCTTCTAACAGAAAATGTGCTGCAACAGCTCCAAACTTCTTATAGCTATTACTTGTAGCTTCTACTTACTGGGCCAAATAATGAAGGTGATGTAAATCCAAGCCAATTTTTCATCGGCCTCAAAATCCCAAACCCAAAATGACGGTGAGTGCACCCTGCAAGATGTCAATCATCTCCTGCCATTACCTCTCTTCCAGCGCTCCCACTCTGGAAATAACTGAGCTCCATAATATTCACCATCCCAGCCGTCATGATTATGTCACTCTCAGTGTTCAAATCTGCGAGAGCTTCCTGCACCATATCCCTCTACTCACTCATCAGAATTTTAGCTGGATAAGTTGTCCTCATCCTTATTGCCTCTGCTCACTTGCACAAGTTAACAGGGAGAAACTGGGCAAACTGGAGCAGCGGCTTCTCTCTTCATAATGAAATTTCACTGCTCGTTATAATCCAAGGACCATTCCCTTCAGATGGTGTCAAGTGGCTCTAGATATGCATTACCTGGCAGATCTGGGTCACACTATATGTGCAATTCATTCTTGGCTCTTCTTCTTCATCATCTGTCCAAATGTTGAGACAATTGTGGAAAAAATATCAGAAACCTCACTGATTGAAAGATAATTCATCATAATTTGCTCCGTGCTCTCTGCCCTTCTGTCTTCAAGCTCTCCCTCTGCCATTTCTTAGTTTCAGACTCGTACTTAGATTGGCACTTTCTGGTCTTTTCTTGTGCCTTAAATGGACATAAAATATAAGAAAACATGTATAAAATTACATTTTTTTGGTTTCCAGTTTTTTACTTGTACCACAACAGCACAAGACTAAACCACTGTAATAATATGTTTGAATCTATACAAAGCAAATATAAAACATTCACATACATTTCCTCCATTCCTGCCTGTTGAAATACAGAGCATTTTGTTTTTGTCTGAAAGTAAATCTGACAATCCACATCGGTAAACTAATTAATGCTTAATGCCTCACATTATTGTAATGAGCCTTAATGAAGCATTTTCCCAGAGTCATTGAGATAAAGATTGTAATGGATTCAGCACACAGGTGTGCTAACATTTATCTTCAAATCAATGGATTCCCACTGCCTGAGCTGTAATTAGACTGTCAGAGCCCGATAAGGGTCATGCTAAACTTGTGTTGTGTGTACTCAGCAAATGCCTGCATGGATTTGTGTGTGGGTGCCTGAATTCCTCTGCATCCACCGCTACCTCGGCTGAACTGCCTCGATGCAGAGGTGGCTTTGCAACAGACCCCGTATAAATTATCCGATTAACCTTGTGGGACAGAGAGCAACTTTTGATTTTAGCCCAAGGTGCTGTTGTTTTGTTTCACTGCAATGGGAAAGAGAGAATCACAACATGTAGCCTGCTCTGATCTGTAAAGTAATACTGTGTTTGCAGTATACTTACCATTCTAATACAGCAGCATGGTACTGCGTTTAAAGCTCTACAGAGAATTCTGCCCCGCAGATTAACAATGAAAGCTTAACTGAACCATTCATTGTATGCATAAAGCCACTGTACACCGCTCTTGCTGTGATTTTCTTTATTGCAATTTTGATTTAGAAAACAAATGGAATTATGTGCTATTATGATAATAAGTTGTGCCATGTTTGACAAATGATGAATTCCCTAAAACACATTATTACATGTTGCAAATAAGTTGCTGTCCAGGATAAGCAGAAAGGCTTTAGCACCATTCAGACATTTTTTTCCCCTTTTATTTACAAGACAAACAGCCCTCCTGGTAACACAAACACTATCTGAAGTGCCCTCTTGGAAGCAAATATGTGCTATAGTCTCCTCTTGGGAGCCAAAACATGTGTTTAGGTTCCCTCATTTGGGCCAAACTTGTGCTAAAGTGCCTTCTTCTGAGACAATAAATGCTGAGGTACCCTCCTGTTTGGCAAACCACACATACCACCACATATTTCTCGCCAAAATACATTCAAATGTCTTCTCAGGAGTTAAGAGTTGTTCTGATGTGACCTTTTTGGTACCAAAAAATGAATGCTCTATGTGTTTTTTCTTTCCCCCTTCAAAGTGTCTGCTCATGCCACTGTTGTCGAATGATACAATGGAGATAATCCAGCAAGTTTGATTTAAGATCAGTTATCTTAATAGCAGAAGCCCAAGTTGTTCCACTGTAAATAATCACAGCAGTGCCCATTTGAATGTCAACACAATTCCACGCATTGACATCAGCTGATGAAACATGCATTCAATGGGAGTAATTTTCATATTTTTTGTTATTATTTCTGTTTTATGAGAAAGCTTGTTATGTTGGGTCAGGGCTAGTTTTCTTCATCTGAAGATGCAAAAGACAGCAGATGAAAATCAAAGTTGGTGAGAACAACATTATCTCATTTCAACTTTGTGCAATAGACAATGTACCTGATTAAAGATGCAAGTTGTAACTTTGTACTGGGGTCTCCCGCTCTCTTTTATTCTCTCATACGCTTTCTCTCTTCCTTCCTCCTGCTGTATTTATTAAGAATGTAAATTTTGTGTTTTCATTGCAGTATAATAGCTAACTATAAACAGAATAGACACTTCAAATCAGCTGTTCCTTCATAATAATAATGTCATAAAACTCCTTCCATGATGCAGATGATCTGTGTTATGATGTATCATATGAGCCGTAATAACTGAGTTACATACATTTTGGTTTGATGTTATTTCTTTATTGTTTACATGTGTATTAATGCAATAGACTTCTTATTTCGGCTATAATAATGAATCAAATTGATTTAGTTCTGAACATCAAAATCCAAAACGCTTTTTTTTTCCATTTTTGTTGATTAAAAAGAGAAATAGACTATTTTACATTTCTGAAGTCCTTTGGAACTGTTTGCACACCAAACTTATTCTCAGGAAGGAGACCCACCTCAAAGACAAAGACAACAAGCACACTTGGTTGCCCTGGTACATTTGGTCAGGTCATATCATTTGATGGTGTTTCATAGAAAGCAAAGTCATAGCAAGTTATGTAATCACAGAAAACAGTGACACCAAAATGGACCTTAGATGTTTTGTGATGAGTTGTTTATCTCCTCTCAAGCCCGTAAAGTTTCTGTGGGTTCAACCCAGGCACAGAAAATAATCCCCGAGTCTTCCCCTTAGACGCATCACCACAGGCAAACTAGGAGCTCATTGAAGTTCGGGGAAAAACTGAAGCTGAGGAATCAAAATCCACACAGCTTTGAAGGAGCAGCCGTACAACTTCAGTGAGTCAGATTTTCAAGAAGCTTAATGAAGCAACTGTGTTCACTCAAAAGTGGATTAAGAAGTATCAGAACATGCATCACTTATTGATTCAAAGTGCTTAAAATGAGTTTTTAAACCCATCACAATATTGTTTGTTTGCTTTTTTCAGCTTAGTGAATTCAAACCTTTCATGCTCCACACTTGACTTCATTAAGACTTTGTCAAGCATCATGGGAAACGCAGTAATTACATGCACCATAATGAAAGCAGTATAAATAAAATCTTTGTTCATCTCTCCATCTGCTGGGTGCAGCTCCCACTTCTCAAACAGAGGTTAACCAGAACACCTCAGTCCGACCGCAGGTACAGCTGCCTCATGCCTGTGAGCAAGCTTTTGAGTCACAGAGCAATTCTAATTGGTCATGACAGGAGTTTCTGGTTGCCAGATTTGATCTATACAGCCTCTAGAATATTCAGTTCAGCATCAGTCACACACAGTGCTCCTGGGAAATATATGACTTCAGACATATTGAAGGTTCAAGCATAAGAAGCTGTAACTCTCACAACAACTGGATTGACATTAAAAAACACGATATAAATAAAAGAGAAGTACAGTATACAACACAATAAACATACAGTCTTTGATCTGGCAGCTTGGTTAAAGCTTCACCATGTCTCTGTCTTGACATGAAAATAAGAGACTTCTACAGTTAAGGCTGAATCACACTTTTAATTAATAGGGTTTGCGGTGAAAGTAAAGACATTTGTTTTGTTTTCACGAGCAGATGGATTGTGATACTGCCACAAATGCAAAATTTAATTCTTTTTTAAGCCTTAACTTAATTAAATGCATGTTGATCTCCACAAACTTTT
>RPOG01007778.1:0-12490 GCA_008086565.1 Thalassoma bifasciatum | reverse complement strand
AACCCAGATTTCTTGCATTATAACCAGTCAAAGCACATTCATTACCTACTTTAGACTGTTTAAAATAGGTTTAAACTCAGATTTCTAGCATTGAGACTAGTCAAAGTACATTCATAACCTACTTTAGACTGTTTAAAGTTAGAATAAACCCAGATTTCGAGCAATAACACCAGTCAAAGTACATTCATAACTTACTTTAGACTGAATAAAATTTGAATAAACTCAGATTTCTAGCATTGAGACAAGTCAAAGTACACTCAATACCTACTTTTGACTGTTTAAAGTCAGTTTAAAATTAGATTTCTAGCATTAAGACTAGTCAAAGTACACTCAAAACCTACTTTAGACTGTTTTAAGTAAGTTGAAACTCATATCTAGCATTGAGACCAGTCTAGGTACATCATAACCTAGTTTAGACTGTTAAAAATAGCTTAAAACTCAGATTTTAATGCATTGAGACCGGTCAAAGTACATTCATAACCTACTTTAGACTGTTTAAAGTCAGTATAAACCCAGATTTCGAGCAATAACACCAGTCAAAGTACATTCATAACCTAGTTTAGACTGATTAAAATTTGAATAAACCCAGATTTCTAGCATTTAGACCAGTCAAATTACATTCATCACTTACTTCAGACTATTTAAAGTCAGTTTTAACCCAGATTTCCAGAATTGAGACCAAAGAACATTCATAGCCTACTTTTGACTGTTTAAAGTCAGTTTAAACCCAGATTTCTACCATAATGACCAGTCAAAGTACATTCAAAACCTACTTTTGACTGTTTAAAATAGGTTTAAACCCAGATTTCTAGCAGTAAGACCAGTCAAAGCACATTCATAACCTACTTTAGACTGTTTAAAATAGCTTTAAACTCAGATTTCTCGCATTGAGATCAGTCAAAGTACATTCAAAACCTACTTTAGACTGTTAAAAATAGGTTTAAACTCAGATTTCTAGCATTGAGACAAGTCAAAGTACATTCATAACCTACTTTGGACTGTTAAAAATAGCTTTAAACTCAGATTTTAATGCATTGAGACCAGTCTAAGTACATTCATAACCTACTTTAGACTGTTTAAAGTCAGTATAAACCAAGATTTCGAGCAATAACACCAGTCAAAGTACATTAATCACCTACTTTAGACTGATTTAAATTTGAATAAACCCAGATTTCTAGCATTAAAACCAGTCAAAGTACATTCATAACCTACTTTAGACTGTTTAAAGTCAGTTTTAACCCAGATTTCTAGAATTGAGACCAAAGAACATTCATAGCCTACTTTAGACTGTTTAAAGTCAGTTTAAACCCAGATTTCTACCTTAATGACCTTTCAAAGTACATTCATAACCTACTTTTGACTGTTTAAAGTCAGTGTTAACCCAGATTTCTAGCATTAAGACCAGTCAAAGCACATTCATAACCTACTATGGACTGTTTAAAGTCAGTTTAAAACCAGATTTCTAGCATTGAGACCAGTCAAAGCACATTCATAACCTACTTTAGACTGTTTAAAGTCAGTTTTAACCCAGATTTCTAGAATTGAGACCAAAGAACATTCATAACCTACTTTAGACTGTTTAAAATAGGTTCAAACTTAGATTTCTAGCATTTAGACCAGTCAAAGTACTTTCATAACCTACTTTAGACTGTTTAAAGTCAGTTTAAACTGAGATTTCTAGCATTGAGACCAGTCAAAGTACATTCATAGCCTACTTTAGACTGTTTATAGTCAGTGCAAACCCAGCTTTCTTACATTGAGACCAGTCAAAGTACATTCATAACCTACTTTAGACTGTCAAAAATAAGTTAAAACCCAGATTTCTAGCATTGAGACAAGACAAAGTACAGACATAACCTACACTAAACGGTTAAAAGTCGGTTTAAACCCAGATTTCTTGCATTCATACCAGTCAAAGCACATTCATAACCTACTTTAGACTGTTTAAAATAGGTTCAAACTTAGATTTCCTAGCATTGAGACCAGTCAAAGCACATTCATAGCCTACTTTAGACTGTTTAAAGTCAGTTCAAAACCAGATTTCTAGCATTTAGACCAGTCAAAGTACATTCATAACCTACTTTAGACTGTTTAAAATAGGTTCAAACTTAGATTTCTAGCATTTAGACCAGTCAAAGTACTTTCATAACCTACTTTAGACTGTTTAAAGTCAGTTTAAACTCAGAATTCAAGCATTGAGACCAGTCAAAGTACATTCATAGCCTACTTTAGACTGTTTAAAGTCAGTGCAAACCCAGCTTTCTTGCATTGAGACCAGTCAAAGTACATTCATAACCTACTTAAGACCTTTAAAAATAAGTTAAAACCCAGATTTCTAGCATTGAGACCAGACAAAGTACAGACATAACCTACACTTGACGGTTAAAAGTCAGTTTGAACCCAGATTTCTTGCATTCATACCAGTCAAAGTACATTCATAACCTACTTTTGACTGTTTAAAATAGGGTAAAACTGAGATTTCTAGCATTGAGACCCGTTAAAGTTCATTCATAACCTACTTTAGACTGTTTAAAGTCAGTTTAAACTCAGATTTCGAGCATTCATACCCGTCAAAGTACATTCATAACCTACTTTAGACTGTTTAAAATAGGTTTAACCCAGATTTCTTGCATTGAGACCAGTCAAAGCACATTCATGACCTACTTTAGATTGTTAAAAATAGCTTTAAACTCAGATTTCTAGCATTCATACCAGTCAAAGTACATTCATAACCTACTTTGGACTGTTAAAAATAGCTTTAAACTCAGATTTTAATGCATTGAGACCAGTCAAAGTACATTCATAACCTACTTTAGACTGTTTAAAGTCAGTATAAACCAAGATTTCAAGCAATAACACCAGTCAAAGTACATTCATCACCTACTTTAGACTGATTTAAATTTGAATAAACCCAGATTTCTAGCATTAAAACCAGTCAAAGTACATTCATAACCTACTTTAGACTGTTTAAAGTCAGTTTTAACCCAGATTTCTAGAATTGAGACCAAAGAATATTCATAGCCTACTTTAGACTGTTTAAAGTCAGTTTAAACCCAGATTTCTACCTAAATGACCTTTCAAAGTACATTCATAACCTACTTTTGACTGTTTAAAGTCAGTGTTAACCCAGATTTCTAGCATTAAGACCAGTCAAAGCACATTCATTACCTACTATGGACTGTTTAAAGTCAGTCTAAAACCAGATTTCTAGCATTGAGACCAGTCAAAGCACATTCATAACCTACTTTAGACTGTTTAAAGTCAGTTTAAAACCAGATTTCTAGAATTGAGACCAAAGAACATTCATAACCTACTTTAGACTGTTTAAAATAAGTTAAAACCCAGATTTCTAGCAGTGAGACCAGACAAAGTACAGACATAACCTACACTTGACGGTTAAAAGTCAGTTTGAACCCAGATTTCTTGCATTCATACCAGTCAAAGTACATTCATAACCTACTTTTGACTGTTTAAAATAGGGAAAAACTGAGATTTCTAGCATTGAGACCCGTTAAAGTTCATTCATAGCCTACTTTAGACTGTTTAAAGTCAGTTTAAACTCAGATTTCGAGCATTCATACCCGTCAAAGTACATTCATAACCTACTTTAGACTGTTAAAAATAGGTTTAACCCAGATTTCTTGCATTGAGACCAGTCAAAGTACATTCATAACGTACTTTAGACTGTCTAAAGTCAGTTAAATCCCAAATGTCTAGCATTTTGACCAGTCAAAGTACATTCATCACCTACTTTAGACTGTTTAAAATAGGTTTAACCCAGATTTCTTGCATTGAAACCAGTCAAAGCACATTCATTACCTACTTTAGACTATTAAAAATAGCTTTAAACTCAGATTTCTAGCTTTGAGACCAGTCAAAGCACATTCATTACGAACTTTAGACTGATAAAAGTCAGTTTAAAGTCAGATTTCTTACATTATAACCAATCAAAGTACATTCATAACCTACTTTTGACTGTTTAAAATAGGTTAAAAGGCAGATTTCTAGCCTTGAGACCAGTCAAAGCACATTCATAACCTACGTTAGACTGTTAAAAGTCAGTTTAAACCCGGAATCCTAGCATTGAGACTAGTCAAAGTACATTCATAACCTACTTTAGACTGTATAAAATAGGTTTAAACCCAGATTTTTAGCATTGAGACCAGTCAAAGCACATTCATAACCTACTTTAGACTGTTAAAAATAGGTTAAACCCCGATTTCTTGCATTATAACCAGTCAAAGCACATTCATAACCTACTTTAGACTGTTAAAAATAGGTTTAAACTCAGATTTCTAGCATTGAGACGAGTCAAAGTACATTCATAACCTACTTTAGACTTTATAAACTCAGTATAAACCCAGATTTCGAGCAATAACACCAGTCAAAGTACATTCATAACCTACTTTAGACTGTTTAAAATAGGTTTAAAAACAGATTTCTAGCATTAAGACTAGTCAAAGTACACTCACAACCTACTTTAGACTGTTTTAAGTACGTTGAAACTCATATCTAGCATTGAGACCAGTCTATGTACATTATAACCTACTTTGGACTGTTAAAAATAGCTTTAAACCCAGATTTCTTGCATTGAGACCAGTCAAAGTATATTCATAACCTACTATAGACTGTTTAAAGTCAGGTTTAAAGGCAGATTTTTAGCATTGAGAACAGTCAAAGTACATTCATAACCTACTTTAGACTGTTAAAAGCCAGTTTAAAGTCAGATTTCTAGCATTGAGACCACTCAAAGTACATTCATAACCGACTTTTGACTGTTTAAAACAGGTTTAAACTCAGATTTCTAGCATTGAGACCAGTCAAAGTACATTCATTACCTACTTTAGACTGTTTAAAGTCAGTTTAAACCCAGAATTCTAGCATTGAGACCAGTCAAAGCACATTCATAACCTACTTTTGACTGTTTAAAATAGGTTTAAACCCAGATTTCTTGCATTATAACCAGTCAAAGCACATTCATTACCTACTTTAGACTGTTTAAAATAGGTTTAAACTCAGATTTCTAGCATTGAGACTAGTCAAAGTACATTCANCTTTAGACTGTTTAAAGTCAGTTTAAACCCGGATTTCTAGCATTGAGACCAGTCAAAGTACATTCATTACCTACTTTAGACTGTTTAAAGTCAGTTTAAACCCAGAATTCTAGCATTGAGACCAGTCAAAGCACATTCATAACCTACTTTTGACTGTTTAAAATAGGTTTAAACCCAGATTTCTTGCATTATAACCAGTCAAAGCACATTCATTACCTACTTTAGACTGTTTAAAATAGGTTTAAACTCAGATTTCTAGCATTAAGACTAGTCAAAGTACATTCATAACCTACTTTAGACTGTTTAAAGTCAGTATAAACCCAGATTTCGAGCAATAACACCAGTCAAAGTACATTCATAACTTACTTAAGACTGATTAAAATTTGAATAAACTCAGATTTCTAGCATTGAGACCAGTCAAAGTACACTCATTACCTACTTTAGACTGTTTAAAGTCAGTTTAAAATTAGATTTCTAGCATTAAGACTAGTCAAAGTACACTCAAAACCTACTTTAGACTGTTTTAAGTAAGTTGAAACTCATATCTAGCATTGAGACCAGTCTAGGTACATTATAACCTAGTTTAGACTGTTAAAAATAGCTTTAAACTCAGATTTTAATGAATTGAGACCAGTCTAAGTACATTCATAACCTACTTTGGACTGTTAAAAATAGCTTTAAACTCAGATTTTAATGCATTGAGACCAGTCAAAGTACATTCATAACCTACTTTAGACTGTTTAAAGTCAGTATAAACCCAGATTTCGAGCAATAACACCAGTCAAAGTACATTCATAACCTAGTTTAGACTGATTAAAATTTGAATAAACCAAGATTTCTAGCATTTAGACCAGTCAAAGTACATTCATCACTTACTTTAGACTATTTAAAGTCAGTTTTAACCCAGATTTCCAGAATTGAGACCAAAGAACATTCATAGCCTACTTTGGACTGTTTAAAGTCAGTTTAAACCCAGATTTCTACCATAATTACCAGTCAAAGTTCATTCATAACCTACTTTTGACTGTTTAAAATAGGTTTAAACCCAGATTTCTAGCAGTAAGACCAGTCAAAGTATATTCATAACCTACTATAGACTGTTAAAAATAGCTTTAAACTCAGATTTCTCGCATTGAGATCAGTCAAAGTACACTCATTACCTATTTTAGACTGTTTAAAGTCAGTTTAAAAACAGATTTCTAGCATAAAGACTAGTCAAAGCACATTCATTACCTACTATGGACTGTTTAAAGTCAGTCTAAAACCAGATTTCTAGCATTGAGACCAGTCAAAGCACATTCATAACCTACTTTAGACTGTTTAAATTCAGTTTTAACCCAGATTTCTAGAATTGAGACCAAAGAACATTCATAACCTATTTTAGACTGTTTAAAATAAGTTAAAACCCAGATTTCTAGCAGTGAGACCAGACAAAGTACAGACATAACCTACACTTGATGGTTAAAAGTCAGTTTGAACCCAGATTTCTTGCATTCATACCAGTCAAAGTACATTCATAACCTACTTTTGACTGTTTAAAATAGGGTAAAACTGAGATTTCTAGCATTGAGACCCGTTAAAGTTCATTCATAACCTACTTTAGACTGTTTAAAGTCAGTTTAAACTCAGATTTCGAGCATTCATACCCGTCAAAGTACATTCATAACCTACTTTAGACTGTTAAAAATAGGTTTAACCCAGATTTCTTGCATTGAGACCAGTCAAAGTACATTCATAACGTACTTTAGACTGTCTAAAGTCAGTTAAATCCCAAATGTCTAGCATTTTGACCAGTCAAAGTACATTCCTAACCTACTTTAGACTGTTTAAAATAGGTTTAACCCAGATTTCTTGCATTGAAACCAGTCAAAGCACATTCATTACCTACTTTAGACTATTAAAAATAGCTTTAAACTCAGATTTCTAGCTTTGAGACCAGTCAAAGCACATTCATTACGAACTTTAGACTGATAAAAGTCAGTTTAAAGTCAGATTTCTTACATTATAACCAATCAAAGTACATTCATAACCTACTTTTGACTGTTTAAAATAGGTTTAAACTCAGATTTCGAGCATTCATACCCGTCAAAGTACATTCATAACCTACTTTAGACTGTTTAAAATAGGTTTAACCCAGATTTCTTGCATTGAAACCAGTCAAAGCACATTCATTACCTACTTTAGACTATTAAAAATAGCTTTAAACTCAGATTTCTAGCTTTGAGACCAGTCAAAGCACATTCATTACGAACTTTAGACTGATAAAAGTCAGTTTAAAGTCAGATTTCTTACAAATATTGGTTAGTTTCATGTAAGTATTGGATGAAAACTGACAAATTTTATCCAATTTTCCGTCTAAAGATCGGAACTCTGGTCAGTTTCGTGTAAGTATTGGATGCAATCTGACAATTTTCAGTCAAATTTCAGTCTAAAGATGCATTGAGACCACTCAAAGTACATTCATTACCGACTTTTGACTGTTTAAAATAGGTTTAAACTCAGATTTCTAGCATTGAGACCAGTCAAAGTACATTCATTACCTACTTTAGACTGTTAAAAGTCAGTTTAAACCCGGAATCCTAGCATTGAGACTAGTCAAAGTACATTCATAACCTACTTTAGACTGTATAAAATAGGTTTAAACCCAGATTTTTAGCATTGAGACCAGTCAAAGCACATTCATAACCTACTTTAGACTGTTAAAAATAGGTTAAACCCCGATTTCTTGCATTATAACCAGTCAAAGCACATTCATAACCTACTTTAAACTGTTAAAAATAGGTTTAAACTCAGATTTCTAGCATTGAGACGAGTCAAAGTACATTCATAACCTACTTTAGACTTTATAAACTCAGTATAAACCCAGATTTCGAGCAATAACACCAGTCAAAGTACATTCATAACCTACTTTAGACTGTTTAAAATAGGTTTAAAAACAGATTTCTAGCAGTAAGACCAGTCAAAGTATATTCATAACCTACTATAGACTGTTAAAAATAGCTTTAAACTCAGATTTCTCGCATTGAGACCAGTCAAAGTACATTCATAGCCTACTTTAGACTGTTTAAAGTCAGTTTAAAAACAGATTTCTAGCATAAAGACTAGTCAAAGTACACTCAAAACCTACTTTAGACTGTTTTAAGTAAGTTGAAACTCATATCTAGCATTGAGACCAGTCTATGTACATTACAACCTACTTTGGACTGTTTAGAGTCAGTTAAAACCCATAATTCTAGCATTGAGACTAGTCAAAGTACATTCATAACCTCCTTTTGACTGTTTAAAATAAGATAAAACCCAGATTTCTAGTATTGAGACCAGTCAAAGCACATTCATAACCTACTTTGACTGTTTAAAATAGGTTTAAACCCAGATTTCTAGCAGTAAGACCAGTCAAAGTACATTCATATCCTACTATAGACTGTTTAAAGTCAGGTTTAAAGGCAGATTTCTAGCATTGAGAACAGTCAAAGTACATTCATAACCTACTTTAGACTGTTAAAAGTCAGTTTAAAGTCAGATTTCTAGCATTGAGACCACTCAAAGTACATTCATAACCGACTTTTGACTGTTTAAAACAGGTTTAAACTCAGATTTCTAGCATTGAGACCAGTCAAAGTACATTCATTACCTACTTAAGACTGTTTAAAGTCAGTTAAAACCCATAATTCTAGCATTGAGACTAGTCAAAGTACATTCATAACCTCCTTTTGACTGTTTAAAATAAGATAAAACCCAGATTTCTAGCATTGAGACCAGTCAAAGCACATTCATAACCTACTTTTGACTGTTTAAAGTCAGAATAAACCCAGATTTCGAGCAATAACACCAGTCAAAGTACATTCATAACTTACTTTAGACTGAATAAAATTTGAATAAACTCAGATTTCTAGCATTGAGACTAGTCAATATACACTCAAAACCTACTTTAGACTGTTTTAAGTAAGTTGAAACTCATATCTAGCATTGAGACCAGTCTAGGTACATAAAAATCTAGTTTAGACTGTTAAAAATAGCTTTAAACTCAGATTTTAATGCATTGAGACCAGTCAAAGTACATTGATAACCTACTTTAGACTGTTTAAAGTCAGTATAAACCCAGATTTCGAGCAATAACACCAGTCAAAGTACATTCATAACCTAGTTTAGACTGATTAAAATTTGAATAAACCCAGATTTCTAGCATTTAGACCAGTCAAATTACATTCATCACTTACTTCAGACTGTTTAAAGTCAGTTTTAACCCAGATTTCCAGAATTGAGACCAAAGAACATTCATAGCCTACTTTTGACTGTTAAAAGTCAGTTTAAACCCAGATTTCTACCATAATGACCAGTCAAAGTACATTCATAACCTACTTTTGACTGTTTAAAATAGGTTCAAACTTAGATTTCTAGCATTTAGACCAGTCAAAGTACTTTCATAACCTACTTTAGACTGTTTAAAGTCAGTTTAAACTGAGATTTCTAGCATTGAGACCAGTCAAAGTACATTCATAGCCTACTTTAGACTGTTTAAAGTCAGTGCAAACCCAGCTTTCTTGCATTGAGACCAGTCAGAGTACAGTCATAACCTACTTTAGACTGTCAAAAATAAGTTAAAACCCAGATTTCTAGCATTGAGACAAGACAAAGTACAGACATAACCTACACTAGACGGTTAAAAGTCAGTTTGAACCCAGATTTCTAGCATTCATACCAGTCAAAGCACATTCATAACCTACTTTAGACTGTTTAAAATAGGTTCAAACTTAGATTTCCTAGCATTGAGACCAGTCAAAGCACATTCATAGCCTACTTTAGACTGTTTAAAGTCAGTTTAAAACCAGATTTCTAGCATTTAGACCAGTCAAAGCACATTCATAACCTACTTTAGACTGTTTAAAATAGGTTCAAACTTAGATTTCTAGCATTTAGACCAGTCAAAGTACTTTCATAACCTACTTTAGACTGTTTAAAGTCAGTTTAAACTGAGAATTCTAGCATTGAGACCAGTCAAAGTACATTCATAGCCTACTTTAGACTGTTTAAAGTCAGTGCAAACCCAGCTTTCTTGCATTGAGACCAGTCAAAGTACATTCATAACCTACTTTAGACCTTTAAAAATAAGTTAAAACCCAGATTTCTAGCATTGAGACCAGACAAAGTACAGACATAACCTACACTTGACGGTTAAAAGTCAGTTTGAACCCAGATTTCTTGCATTCATACCAGTCAAAGTACATTCATAACCTACTTTTGACTGTTTAAAATAGGGTAAAACTGAGATTTCTAGCATTGAGACCCGTTAAAGTTCATTCATAACCTACTTTAGACTCTTTAAAGTCAGTTTAAACTCAGATTTCGAGCATTCATACCCGTCAAAGTACATTCATAACCTACTTTAGACTGTTTAAAGTTAGTATAAACCCAGATTTCGAGCAATAACACCAGTCAAAGTACATTCATAACCTACTTTAGACTGATTAAAATTTGAATAAACCCAGATTTCTAGCATTAAAACCAGTCAAAGTACATTCATAACCTACTTTAGACTGTTTAAAGTCAGTTTTAACCCAGATTTCTAGAATTGAGACCAAAGAACATTCATAGCCTACATTAGACTGTTTAAAGTCAGTTTAAACCCAGATTTCTACCTTAATGACCTTTCAAAGTACATTCATAACCTACTTTTCACTGTTTAAAGTCAGTGTTAACCCAGATTTCTAGCAGTAAGACCAGTCAAAGCACATTCATAACCTACTATGGACTGTTTAAAGTCAGTTTAAAACCAGATTTATAGCATTGAGACCAGTCAAAGCACATTCATGACCTACTTTAGACTGTTTAAAATAGGTTCAAACTTAGATTTCCTAGCATTGAGACCAGTCAAAGTACATTCATAGCCTACTTTAGACTGTTTAAAGTCAGTTTAAAACCAGATTTCTAGCATTNCCTACTATAGACTGTTTAAAGTCAGGTTTAAAGGCAGATTTCTAGCATTGAGAACAGTCAAAGTACATTCATAACCTACTTTAGACTGTTAAAAGTCAGTTTAAAGTCAGATTTCTAGCATTGAGACCACTCAAAGTACATTCATAACCGACTTTTGACTGTTTAAAACAGGTTTAAACTCAGATTTCTAGCATTGAGACCAGTCAAAGTACATTCATTACCTACTTTAGACTGTTTAAAGTCAGTTAAAACCCATAATTCTAGCATTGAGACTAGTCAAAGTACATTCATAACCTCCTTTAGACTGTTTAAAATAAGATAAAACCCAGATATCTAGCATTGAGACCAGACAAAGCACATTCATAACCTACTTTTGACTGTTTAAAATAGGTTTAAACCCAGATTTCTTGCATTATAACCAGTCAAAGCACATTCATTACCTACTTTAGACTGTTTAAAATAGGTTTAAACTCAGATTTCTAGCATTGAGACTAGTCAAAGTACATTCATAACCTACTTTAGACTGTTTAAAGTCAGAATAAACCCAGATTTCGAGCAATAACACCAGTCAAAGTACATTCATAACTTACTTTAGACTGAATAAAATTTGAATAAACTCAGATTTCTAGCATTGAGACAAGTCAAAGTACACTCAATACCTACTTTAGACTGTTTAAAGTCAGTTTAAAATAAGATTTCTAGCATTAAGACTAGTCAAAGTACACTCAAAACCTACTTTAGACTGTTTTAAGTAAGTTGAAACTCATATCTAGCATTGAGACCAGTCTAGGTACATTATAACCTAGTTTAGACTGTTAAAAATAGCTTTAAACTCAGATTTTAATGCATTGAGACCAGTCAAAGTACATTCATAACCTACTTTAGACTGTTGAAAGTCAGTATAAACCCAGATTTCGAGCAATAACACCAGTCAAAGTACATTCATAACCTAGTTTAGACTGATTAAAATTTGAATAAACCCAGATTTCTAGCATTGAGACCAGTCAAATTACATTCATCACTTACTTCAGACTATTTAAAGTCAGTTTTAACCCAGATTTCCAGAATTGAGACCAAAGAACATTCATAGCCTACTTTTGACTGTTTAAAGTCAGTTTAAACCCAGAATTCTAGCATTGAGACCAGTCAAAGCACATTCATAACCTACTTTTGACTGTTTAAAATAGGTTTAAACCCAGATTTCTAGCAGTAAGACCAGTCAAAGCACATTCATAACCTACTTTAGACTGTTAAAAATAGCTTTAAACTCAGATTTCTCGCATTGAGATCAGTCAAAGCACATTCATTACCTACTTTAGACTGTTTAAAGTCAGTTTAAAAACAGATTTCTAGCATTAAGACTAGTCAAAGTACACTCAAAACCTACTTTAGACTGTTTAAAATAGGTTTAACCCAGATTTCTTGCATTGAGACCAGTCAAAGCACATTCATTACCTACTTTAGATTGTTAAAAATAGCTTTAAACTCAGATTTCTAGCATT
>RPOG01007774.1:2849-16739 GCA_008086565.1 Thalassoma bifasciatum | reverse complement strand
GATGAGAATTATTTTGAAAATTTCCTCTTTTTATTTAACAGATTTGACTGTTATTCCACCAAGTATCACTGGTGTTGGTGCTGTTACTTCTCTCCAAACATCAGGTGGCATGTCAGGTAACAGAATTTTTTTTGATGACTCATGCTGATTCTTGTCTTCATGCTGTTAAAAAGAGGAGATGTTTGATTTTAATGTTTTACAATTTTCCAACTTATTTTTAGAAACAGATATGACGTCTGTGAATGCAGAAACCATCACTGTAACAGATACTTTAATCCCACATTCAAACTGTGTTTTGTTTACTATCGTGGTCATTTAAAAACTTCTGTTGTTGTTCTCTCTAGGTGAAGATGTGGTTGTGCCTGACAGCAAAAACAGCTCTGCTTCTGAAAACTCTCTGAAAACAGCTTCAAGTGAGAATGTGTCATTTCACTTTCGATCAAAAATGTTGAAAACCTGATAAAATCAATTACTGTTTTTTAAAACTGAAGCAAGACTTCATTTTATATCTAATGTCTGGTTAACACTGGGTTGACTACTGAGCTACAATGAAAAAAGTCATTTCACATGTCTGAATTGGATAATGTGTGAAGTGAAACTGTCTCTTGCTCATTTTTTCTGTTGTGTCCAAGTAGAAAAGTGGATATGGATGTTGGTGGCAGGAACTGCTGGCTGTGGAGTAACTGTGGGTGTTGTGTGGTTGGTGTCTGCAGTCCTCTGTAAAAAGAGAAGAACTGGTGAGAGTATTTATTTGCAACTCCAACAACATTCAAAATTTGATTTTCTATACATACAAGGACAGCTGATAAAATCAATATGCAACTTGACTCTAGTGTACTTTACTGAATTGCAGAATTTATGTTAAACTCAACCTGATTCTTCCTACAAATAAATTTCATAGTATAAACAGTCTTTACCAGTGAAGCGCTGATTTCAATAATAGAAACACATAATTTGTCTCATTAATCATCTTTAAAACTCTTTTATTTCATTTATGATATTTGTAAACTGAAGGGGTTAAATGCAAACATGATTTTATTCAGTCTCAAAATAAAAACAACAGATCGTGGAACAAACAGTTATGAATCATCGTGGTCTATCATGCTTGGGGTTGAACACATACACACACAGACAAAAATAACCTTATATTTTCGCACCTAATGCTCCTTTCACACGTGAGCTGAATCGTCTGAGAAGACATGCTGCACCTTGGTGAAGAGACAGGGGGATAGACTTAACTGAAGAATGACAAGTGTAAATGTAATGTGATTTAAGATATACAAATTCATGACAACTGTGTTGTCACCGTTCTTGCTTTGACTTTTAAATGTTTTAGACCACAGTGATCCATAATTGGGAATTTGCACTTGACTGACACATTTCTTGTGAAATCATCATCTCAGGGTTTTTCTCTCTAACAGGTCACATGGAAATGAAAAGGGAGCTGACACAGTATCAGATGGTAATTCTGACTACAACAGGGACTACGTAAAATAATCTCATATTGGTGTTGTGAATTGATGCTAAAGTTTATTTCTATATTTCCTAGGGTGACTTCTGTTATTACTCCACGTGCTATTACTCCATCATCTCAGATGAACCATTGATATTAGCACTGAGCGACATGATGAACAGCACCACACATGAACACTACACTATAGTCACATACTCCTACTGTTCAGAGGGTTCAGAGGCTCACAGCTCAGATAACTATTAAATGATACTCATATCTTCAAAGTGGATTGAGAAATGAACGCTCCATTATATCATTTGCCTTGTAAAACTAGTTTTATATCTATATCTTCTCTTCTCATCTTTTAATGGTCTGGACCCACCTTACCTCTCTGAGCTCCTCCACCCCTACACTCCTGCTCGGTGCCTCAGGTCAGCTGATCTCCTGCTCCTTGAGGTACCGAGGTCCAAACGGAAGCTCAGAGGGGACGGAGCTTTCTCTGTCGCCGCCCCTAAATTGTGGAACGAGCTCTCCCTCCACATAAGACTATCCACCTCACTGTCTGTTTTTAAAACTCGTCTTAAAACCCACTTTTATTCCTTGGCTTTTAACTCACCATGAGACTCCACTCTGTTTTAGTGTTTTATGGTTTGTTTTTAGTTATTGTTTTACTTATTGTTTTTATTGTTCTTAAATTTTTTTAGGAACAACGAAACAATGAAGCAATAAAATGAGTGTTCAATCTGATTTTTATCTTTGTTTCAATGTTTCTGTCCATACGTGTACGGCACTTTGTTTTCAGCTATGGTTGTTTCTAAAGTGCTCTATAAATAAAGTTGAGTTGAGTTGAGTTGAGTTGAGTTATATTGTATTTCTTTCTCTCTCTCTTTAGAAACGGTGTGGGGAGGACAGGGCAGTATTTGGGACACACTTTAACTTCAGAGCCAAACTGGGTCTTCCACTCAGTTAAACCAAAGTTTATCTTTTAAGTTTATAAATGTGTTAAATCTTTCCATGTGCATCATTTAGTTGAGGAAGCTTTGGCTTTTTTTGGTGAGGATTGGAGCTTCCTTTGCCTTCATCAGAGAGAGGGAGAGGGGGAACGATGTGCAGTTAGAGCCTCAGGTCAAAATGTGTTGGAAATGGTAGATACTTGTGGATAATGTAAATTGTCAGTGACTGGATGAACATGTCAGACATTTTTAAGCAGAAAGAAATAGAATTTCCTGCTCTGGTTTTAAAACACGAATACCACCAGGAATGCATACATAAGCATATGGAAGAGCAGTACACTCTCAGAGCAAAACCTTAGAAACAGTTATAACTTTTGGTTTTCAAATGGTTGATTATTTTTTACAGAATGGTCCTGACTTAATGCTTTCTTATCTTAGATTTTTTTAAATATATATTTGTGTCTTTATTAAAGTGCAGAGATCTGATTTGTAAAGAATAGTTTTTCAATAAAGATCTGTGTGTAGCTATCACTTCCTGTCTTCTGACTTTTTATGTGGGGTCTTACTTTGGTTTCAGTAACTTATTTTAAAACTCATGTTAGTGGTACTTCGAAAACTACAGTCTATTCTGTTTCTGATAGGATAAAAAAAGAGAAAGGAAAAAAATAATGTTAACTTCAATCCTCTGGGGGCAATGAGATGAAAAATAATGGGTATTTTGTTGTCAATTTAATCTGTTTTGACAGTGGTGGGATAGATTTCAGATTTGGGGGTTTGTAAAATTTGACCACTAGATTGCGCCATTTCTTGGTTTTGGATCTTTGTGCTGACTGCATGCCTGTGTCCTTTTCTTCATCAGGGACAAAAATCCTGCTGTGTGGGTAAAACAGAAAACAGACTCAGCCTTCCATATTTGGTAAAATTATTTTGTGTGTCATATAGTCAGTGCTTGTTTTGAGGTTTCACCTTATGTCAGACTGTTTCATTAAGAAAACAAAATACCCTTATATTCACCCCTTTGGATTAACTCTCAAATAGCAGCTCAATGTTTAAATATAATATGAGTGAATATTTTGTTATTCTGATTAAATCAGAAGTTAAGTTCATGTTTAATAAACAATGTTGAATTCTCTAAGTATTATGCATAAAGTATCAGATAAAAGTTGTGGCTATCTTTTAAATTCTTTAGACCTTAAATGGTGTTTAGCTCACAAAGGGTTTAATAATTGCTTTGTCTGTATGAACTCATCACTAGGTCTTAGTGAAAGTCACTCGACACGATGTGAAAGTAATGACAGAAAAGAAAACTGTTTTTTTTTTTAAACCAGAAAGACAACTTTGTGGTAGAATTATTCTAAACATGAAACTATATATCCTTTTTTAAAACATGAAAACAAGTGTGTGTGGGTGTGAGTGGGTGTGGGTGTGAGTGTGTGTGTGTGTGTGTGTGTGTGTGTGTTTGTATGTTTGTGTGTTTTTTGTGTTTGTGTGTTTGTGTGTGTGTGTGTGTGTGTGTGTGTGTGTGTGTGTGTGTGTGTGTGTGTGTGTGACTGTGTCTGTGTTTGTGGCTGTGGCTTGTCTGCCCCTGTGAACTAACTTAGTACCTTGTTTAGGTTTGATTCAGAGCAACTTCTACGAAATGACATTTCTGCATTTCAGTGTCCAGATAGTCAGACACACAAGTGTAGTCTCCAAGGGATGATTAATTATTGAACATTTGTTTTATTGGGCTTCATCATGGCTGGATACCTGCTGTTAGTCTTCATCATGTGTAAGTTTGACCTCATTTCTGTTTTGTTTTCTCTCAATACAAGAGATGATGAAACACATGGGTGTGTTTTGTTGGATCAGGATGTGAAATGGTTTAATCTGGCTTTATCATACTTCTTCACCAAGTTCAGAGAAACATAATATGACACTTTTCTTATGTACCTGTTTCCTTTGTGAAAATATTTTCTAACACAGATTCACTTATTCCGCTGAAAACTCAAGGTCAGTTTTTAAGTTCAATACATTATCATGTGTGAGTTGTGCATGTATCATTGCTGTAATACACAATTTCTCTGTTTCATACACAATATCAAGTCTCCATTGATCAATTATATTTCATCAATATGTATGATTCAGTTAAATGTTTTTTGTTAAATGTGTTCAACTTCAATTTCCAGCTCTTCCCCCACCTACATTATCAGTGAATCCAGCTGTGATCACAGAAATAGACTCAGTCAGACTGAACTGTCGACCTCCATCATCTCACTCTTGGACTGAATGTTATTTCCGCTTTATGAGAGGACAAACTGCTTTGAAACTCCCCTGTCAACAGACTCTGACAGGAAGTGAGCTGCTGAGGATCACACATCAGCGTTCACCTGTTGAGATGAAAGTGACCTGTTTTTACCTGTATGGGGTTCAATCTCATGAGAGTGAAACATTCTCACTCATGATTCAAGGTGAGCGTAAATGTCTGGCAGGGACTATTTGTGTAACAGTGAGTTAAGTGTCTAATTACTTCAGTTAGGTGTTTTTTTAATACATCAATTTGACTTTATTTTTCAGTTCTTTTTCCACCTAAACTGGTTGTGACCCCATCAGTGATCACAGACACAGACTCAGTTACACTGAACTGTCAGACTCCATCATTCATTTCTGTGTCTCAGTGTCATTTCCTCTTTATAAGAAGACAAACTCCCATGATGTCACCATGTCTGCAGACTCTGACAGGAACTGAGTTACTGAGGATGTCAAGTCAGAGTTCACCTGCACAGGTTAAACTCACCTGTTTTTACCTGTGGGGGTCTCAATCTCCTCAGAGTGAGACATCCTCAATCATCGTTCGAAGTGAGTCAAGCTCTGTTAACACGGACTCATTGTATGAATGATACAGTTCAATTTCAGTACAATCAAATACTCAACAAAAAACTATAGAGGGAAATCATGTCCTGTAATCCTGTAAAGTTAACCATAAAATGTTTAATTGAGAAATGCCACGATCAGTCATCCAACCCAGTATTTGCTTACATTTTCAGCTTCTCTTCCACCCACACTGACAGTGAATCCACCTGAGATCAATGAGACGGACTCAGTCACTCTGAACTGTCAGCCTCCATCTTCTGCCTCTGTGTCCCAGTGTCATTTCTACACTTCAGGTGGAGGATCTGGAGAGGCCCTCTCTTGTGTGCAGACTCTGACAGGAACTGAGCTGCTGAGGATGTCACGTCAGAGTTCACCTGCACAGGTTAAACTCACCTGTTTTTACACTGAGAAGCTTGGAGAGGAATATTTTCCATCTCCACACAGTGCAGTCTCCTCCATCAGCGTAAACAGTGAGTGATTCATCAGCATTTTGACAAAGAAACTGTGCCTGGACTCATTTCAAAGGCGCAGTTATTGGTTCGTCACCTTGATGGCAGCTTATGGGGATACTTTAAACAAAAAATGATAAACAGTAACATTGGTGTGTAGTTTTATTTTTTCAAACATTTCATTTAATTTTATTTCATATTTTAGGTATCAAAGTGATTTTTGATATTTTAGTGAACTGTGTTGTGATATCAGCCCTTTTGTTAAATATGGAGGAGACAGAGTTAAGTCTAATTCACAAATCCACTTCTTGTCACTTTAAGTTTGCATGTGTGTGGTGCTGTATCATTGTGGGTTCTTTGAAAATCTAAATACAGACCCTTCTTAAACTTTTTCATTCCATTTAAGGAAAGAAATAATAATTGGTCCTTTTTGTCTCCTAGGTTTAAAACCAACACTGAGTCAATTCCGGTTGGATGATCGTTTCATTGTCTTTACCTGCTCTCTTCCTGTATCTGCTGCCCGTGGCACCAAGTGTAACCTGTACTTTGGGGAAGCAAGTCGTCCTGCAGAAACAAAAGACATCTCAAATACAGAATCCCAAAAAACCAAAGTCTCATTCTGCCAGTTTTTTCTCATTGTTGATGAATTACTCAGTCAAGTGCGTTCAGTTCAACAAAGAGATGCCAGCTGTGATTACACATTAGGAAGTGGACCCAACCTTTTGTCTCCTCGCAGTGATCGATACAACTTGATGGGTAAGTCAGAGAAGAAACAAAGTGATTCACTGCTGCAGATCTCACATGTAACTTGCACCATCATCCACACATTTCTGATAATTTAATCAACAGGTACACAATCTGACCTCAGTATCTTTTCTAAATTAGATTAGGTTTTCTGCTTAAAAACAACACTTTTACATTTACATCCACACATGTCAGGTCTCAATCATTATTTCATTGTAGATATTGTGGAAAAAGAGACCAGAACAACCCAAATAACGTCCCCTCCTACAACAACCACAGGCACAGTAGGACAATAGCAAAATAAAACAAAACCAAAAAGCATTCATAAGTTTTTTTTATTTTTAATTAATGTTTTTATAAATGTTTTTATAAATGTTTTTATTATTTCAGCAGGTCTGAGGCCTGTAGATCCCCCTGCTGCAACTTCTCCAAAAAATACACAACTTAAAAAGATTATAGCTTTATCAACCCCTGACTCTACATTTTTTTTTATCATAAGTGTCTCAAGTTTTATGGTAAGAATTATTTTGAAAGTTTCCTCTTTTTATTCAACAGGTCCAACTGTTATTCCACCAAGTATCACCAGTGGTGGTGTCATCACTTCTCTTCAAACATCGGCTCAACCAACATCAGGTCACATAAAATTTTTAATGACTCAGGCTGATTCTTGTCTTCCTTCTCTTTGTTAAATAGAGAAGATATTGATCCAAATGTTTCATCATTTTTATTTGCTTTTTTAGAAACAGATATGACGTCTGTGAATAGACACCATCACTGTAACAGATACTTATGAGGGGCCGTACAAGACTTAATTCATTCTCATCCTCTCACACACATGCATTCTCCTTTCACACACATACATTCTCCTCTCACATGCATATATAGTCTCACTTGCATGTACACACATTCTCCTTTCACAGTCATACATTCTCCTAAATCAATAGACATCTATGTGTATGTACAAAGAAAATATATGCTTGTAAGTGAAGAATGTATGTGTGTGTGAGGAGAATGTATGTGTGTGTGAGGAGAATGTATGTGTGTGTGAGGAGAATGTATGTGTGTGAGGAGAATGTATGTGTGTACATGAGTGAAAACATATGTATGTGAAAGTAGAATGTGTGTGTGCGTGAGAATTAAAATATATGTATATGAAAGGAGAATGTATGTATGTAAAAGGAGAATGTATGTGTGTGAAAGGAGAATGTATGTGTGTGAGAGGATGAGAATGAATTAAGTCTTGTACGGCCCCTCATAGAGACTATAAACCCACATTCAAACTGTGTTTTGTGTATCATTGTGGTCATATTAAAAACTTCTGTTGTTGTTCTCTCCAGGTGAAGATGTGGTTGTGCCTGACAGAAAAAACAGCTCTGCTTCTGAAAACTCTCTGAAAACAGCTTCAAGTGAGGAGAATGTGTCATTTCACTTTAGATCAAAAATGTTGAAAATCTGATTAACTCAATTACTGTTTATTATAGCTGAAGGAAGACTTCACTTTATATCAAATGTCCGGTTAACACTGGGTTGACTACTGAGCTACAATGAAAAAAGTCATATTACATGTCCAAAATTGAATAATATGTGAAGTGACACTGTCTCTTGCTCATTTTTTCTGTTGTGTCCAAGTAGAAAAGTGGATATGGACGTTGGTGGCAGGAACTGCTGGCTGTGGAGTGATTGTTGGTGTCGTGTGGTTGGTTTCTGAAGTCCTCTGTAAAAAGAGAAGAACTGGTGAGAGTATTTATTTATCCAACAAATTCAAAATTTGATCTTTTATACATGCAAGGACAGCTGATAAAATTAAGGTTTAACCTGACCCTAGTACATTGTCTTAAATTGCACAATCTATGTCGAACTCAACCTAATTCTTCTTATGAATAAATTTAATAGTATAAACAGTCTTTACCCCTGAACTGTTGATTTTAATTAAAGAAATGCATTCTTTGTCTAATTTTCATCTTTAAAGCTCTTTTTTTTCATGTATGATATTTGTAAACTGAAGGGGTTAAATGCAAACATGATTTTATTCAGTCTCAAAATAAAATCAACAGATCGAGGAACAAACAGATATGAATCATCGTGGTCTATCATGCTTGTGGTTGAACACATACACACAGAGGCAAAAATAACCTTATATTTTCGCACCTAATGCTCCTTTCACACGTGAGCTGAATCGTCTGAGAAGACATGCTGCACTTTGGTGAAGAGACAGGGGGATAGACTTAACTGAAGAATGACAAGTGTAAACATAATGTGATTTAAGATATACAAATTCATGACAACTGTGTTGTCACCGTTCTTGCTTTGACCTTTAAATGTTTTAGACCACAGTGATCCATAAATTGGGAATTTGCACTTGACTGACACATTTCTTGTGAAATCATCATCTCAGGGTTTTTCTCTCTAACAGGTCACATGGAAATGAAAAGGGAGTTGACACAGTATCAGATGGTAATTCTGACTACAACAGGGACTACGTAAAATAATCTCATATTGGTGTTGTGAATTGATGCTAAAGTTTATTTCTATATTTCCTAGGGTGACTCCTGTTATTACTCCACGTGCTATTACTCCATCATCTCAGATAAACCACTGATATTAGCACTGAGCGACATGATGAACAGCACCACACATTGACGCTACACAATCGTCACATACTCCTACTGTTCAGAGGGTTCAGAGGCTCACAGCTCAGATAATTGTTAAATGATACTCATATCTTTAACATGGATTGAGAAATAAACGCTTTATATTATTTTCTACATCAAACTAGTGTATTTCTTTCTCTTTTATTTTTATTTTTTTTGTTGTTTTTGCAATTTTTTGATCAGACATTTGTTAAGAAAAACGGTGTGGGGAGGACAGGGCAGTATTTGGGACACACACTTTAACTTCAGAGCCAAACTGGGTCTTCCACTCAGTTAAACCAAAGTTTATCTTTTAAGTTTATAAATGTGTTAAATATTTTCGCGTGCATCATTTAGTTGAGGAAGAATTGACTTTTTTTGGTTTGGATTGGAGCTTTCTATGCCTTCATCAGAGAGAGGGAGAGGGGGAACGATGTGCAGTTAGAGCCTCAGGTCTAAATGTGTTGGAAATGGTAGATATTTGTGGATAATATAAATTGTCAGTGACTGGATGAACTCGTCAGACATTTTTAAGCAGAGAGAAATAGAATTTCCTGCTCTGGTTTTAAAACACGAGTACCAGCAGTGACATCGACATTAGTTTCTATAATCAGAGAATATTGTAATGCAAGGTATGAGATAGGATGCTTCTGTTTATGCATTACTACATTTTTTGATATGAGCCTCCAGTCAAACAGACAAACAGTGTATTTTTCTGATCAGATTTGTTGCAATCGTATGTAATTTTTTCAAAATACATGGGGGATGTGCTCTCCCAACCTCAGACTTGGGCACACATAAGCATGTGGAAGAGCAGTACACTCTCAGAGCAAAACCTTAGAAACAGTTATAACTTTTGGTTTTCAAATGATTGATTATTTTTTACAGAATAGTGCTGACCTAATGTTTTCTTATCTTAGATTTTTTTTTAAATATTTGTGTCTTTATTAAAGTGCAGAGATCTGATCTGTAAAGAATAGTTTGTCAATAAAGATCTGTGTGTAGCTATCACTTCCTGTCTTCTGACTTTTTTTGTGGGGTCTTACTTTGGTTTCAGTAACTTATTTTAAAACTCATGTTAGTGGTACTTCGAAAACTACAGTCTATTCTGTTTCTAATAGGAAAAAAAAGAGAAAGGAAAAAAATAATATTATCTTCAATTCTTTGGGGACAATGAGATGAAAAATGATGGGTGTTTTGTTGTCAATTTAATCTGTTTTGATAGTGGTGGGAAAGATTTCAGATTTGGGGATTGTAAAATTTGACCACTAGATAGCGCCATTTCTTGGTTTTGGATCTTTGTGCTGACTGCATGCCTCTGTACTTTTCTTCCATCAGGGACACAAATCCTGCTGTGCAGGTAAAAACAGAAAAAAGATTCAGCCTTCCATATTTAGAAAAATTATTTTGTGTGTCATAAAGTCAGTGCTCGTTTTGAGGTTTCACCTTAAGTCAGACTATGTTTCATTAAGAAAACAATATACCCTTATATTCACCCCTTTGAACTAACTCTCAAATAGCAGCTCAATGTTTAAATATAATATGAGTGAATATTTTGTTATTCTGACTACATCAGAAGTTAAGTTTATATCTAATAAACAATGTTAAATTCTCTATTATGCATACAGCATCAGATAAAAGTTGTGGCTATCTTTTAAATTCTTAAGACATTAAATGGTGTTTAGCTAACAAAGGGTTTAATAATTGCTTCATCTTTGTGAACTCATCACTAGGTCTTAGTGAAAGTCACTTGACACGACGTGAAAGTAATGACAGAAAAGGAAACTGTTTTTTTTTTTAAACCAGAAAGACAACTTTGTGGTAGAATAATTCTCAACATGAAACTATATATCCTTTTTTTAAAACATGAAAACAAGTGTGTGTGTGTGTGTGTGTGTGTGTGTGTGTGTGTGTGTGTGTGTGTGTGTGTGTGTGTGTGTGTGACTGTGTCTGTGTTTGTGGCTCTGGCTCTGGCTGTGGTTTGTCTGCCCCTGTGAACTAACTTAGTACCTTATTTTGGGTTTTATTCAGCGGAAGTTCTACGAAATGACATTTCTGCATTTCAATGTCCAGATAGTCAGACACACAAGTGTAGTCTCCAAGGGATGATTAATTATTGAACATTTGTTTTATTGGGCTTCATAATGGCTGGATACCTGCTGTTCGTCTTCCTCATTTGTAAGTTTGACCTCATTCCTGTTTTGTTTTCTCTCAATACAAGAGATGATGAAACACATGGGTGTGTTTTGTTGGATCAGGATGTGAAATGGTTTAATCTGGCTTTGTCATACTTCTTCACCAAGTTCAGAGAAACATAAGATGTCTCTTTTCTAATGAACCTGTTTCCTTTGTGAAAACATTTTCTAAAACAGATTCACTTCTTCCGGTGAAAACACAAGGTCAGTTCTTAAGTTTAATACGTTATTATGTGTGAGTTGTGCATGTATCATGACTGTAATATACAATTTCTCTGTTTTATACCCCACATTAATGCCCATTGATCAATTATATTTCATCAATATGTATGATTCAGTTAAATTTTTTTTGTTAAATGTGTTCAACTTCACTTTCCAGCTCTTCCTCCACCTACATTATCAGTGAATCCAGCTGTGATCACAGAAATAGACTCAGTCAGACTGAACTGTCGACTTCCATCATCTCACTCTTGGACTGAATGTTATTTCCGCTTTATGAGAGGACAAACTGCTTTGAAACTCCCCTGTCAACAGACTCTGACAGGAAGTGAGCTGCTGAGGATCACACATCAGCGTTCACCTGTTGAGATGAAAGTGACCTGTTTTTACCTGTATGGGGTTCAATCTCCTGAGAGTGAAACATTCTCACTCATGATTCAAGGTGAGCGTAAATGTCTGGCAGGGACTATTTGTGTAACAGTGAGTTAAGTGTCTAATTACTTCAGTTACGTGTTTTTTTAATACATCAATTTGACTTTATTTTTCAGTTCTTTTTCCACCTAAACTGGTTGTGACCCCATCAGTGATCACAGAAACAGACTCAGTTACACTGAACTGTCAGACTCCATCATTCATTTCTGTGTCTCAGTGTCATTTCCACTTTATAAGAAGACAAACTCCCATGATGTCACCGTGTCTGCAGACTCTGACAGGAACTGAGTTACTGAGGATGTCAAATCAGAGTTCACCTGCACAGGTTAAACTCACCTGTTTTTACCTGTGGGGGTCTCAATCTCCTCAGAGTGAGACATCCTCAATCATCGTTCGAAGTAAGTCAAGCTCTGTTAACACAGACTCATTGTACAAATAGTGCTGTACAATTTTGTCGCAAACTAATTCTCAACAAATGACTTTAGAAGGAAATCATGTGATCCTGTAAAAATAAACATGATTGTTTTACAAGAGAGGCCACTATTGGTCATCTAATCCAATATTTGCTCACATTTTCAGCTTCTCTTCCACCCACACTGACAGTGAATCCACCTGAGATTGATGAGACGGACTCAGTCACTCTGAACTGTCGGCCTCCATCTTCTGCCTCTGTGTCCCAGTGTCATTTCTACACTTCAGGTGGAGGATCTGGAGAGGCCCTCTCTTGTGTTCAGACTCTGACAGGAACAGAGCTGCTGAGGATGTCACGTCAGAGTTCACCTGCACAGGTTAAACTCACCTGTTTTTACACTGAGAAGCTTGGAGAGGAATATTTTCCATCTCCACACAGTGCAGTCTCCTCCATCAGCGTAAACAGTGAGTGATTCATAAGCATTTTGACAATGAAACTGTGCCTGGACTCATTTCAAAGGCGCAGTTATTGGTTCGTCACCTTGATGGCAGCTTATGGGGATACTTTAAACAATAAATGATAAACACAGTAACATTGGTGTGTAGTTATATTTTTTCAAACATTTCATTTAATTTCATTTCATATTCTAGGTGTCAAGGTGATTTTTGATATTTTAGTGAACTGTGTTGTGATATCAGCCCTTTTGTTAAATATGGAGGAGACAGAGTTAAGTCTAATTCACAAATCCACTTATAGTCACTTTAAGTTTGCCAGTGTGTGGTGCTGTATTGTTGTGGGTTCTTTGAAAATCTAAATAAAGACCCTTCTTAAACTTTTTCATTCCATTTTAGGAAAGAAATAATAATTGGTCCTTTTTGTCTCCAAGGTTTAAAACCAACACTGAGTCGATCCCAGTTGGATAATCGTTTCATTGTCTTTACCTGCTCTCTTCCTGCATCTGCTTCCCGTGGCACCAAGTGTAACCTGTACTTTGGAGAAGCAAGTCGTCCTGCAGAAACAAAAGACATCTCAAATACAGGTTCCCAAAAAACCAAGGGCTCATTCTGCCAGTTTTTTTTCATTGTTGATGAATTACTCAGTCAAATGCGTTCAGTTCAGCAAAGAGATGCCAGCTGTGATTACACATTAGGAAGTGGACCCAACCTTTTGTCTCCTCGCAGTGATCAATACAACTTGACTGGTAAGTCAGAAAAGAAACAAGGTCATGATTCACTGCTGCAGATCTCACACGTAACTTGCACCATCATCCACACATTTCTGGTAATTTAATCAACAGGTACACAATCTGACCTCAGAATCTTTTCTAAATTAGATCAGGTTTTCTGCTTAAAAACAGCACTTTTACATTTACATCCACACATGTCAGGTCTCAATCATTGTTTCATTGTAGATATTGTGGAAAAAGAGACCAGAACAACCCAAATAACGTCTCCTCCTACAACAACCACAGGTACAGTAGGACAATAGCAAATTAAAACAAAACCAAAAAGCATTCATAAGTTTTTTTTATTTTTAATAAATATTTTTAA
>RPOG01007773.1:0-14015 GCA_008086565.1 Thalassoma bifasciatum | reverse complement strand
TGATCCTTTTTTTCATCTTGAACAGTAAGAAGGCCATGACAACAAGCAGGAGAGTCATAAATATCAGAGCTCCACTCAGAACATAGAGGTGGATAAGAAGGTCCACTCCGTCTGTAGGTAAAGAGTCAGACATGAGAAACAGAGCTCCCAGCTTTCCTCTCTATCTTCATCTTTAACCTGATCTCTCAGTAACCCCTAGTTTAGTGTAGTCGAAATGTCCTCTCTGTGAATGGAAAAAAGTCCAGCTTGATCCCGTCTCCAAACAGAATGTGTCCACATGAGAGCACAGCACAGTGGTAAGTCCCAGCATGAGAAAGACTCAGATTCTTCAGTGGCAGCTTGTAGCTACAGGTGTGTGTTTGGGAGTCAGCTTTCCTCTCACGCTCATCATTCCTGCCTCCTCTGGTGTAAATGGCTCCTGCTTGAGACTCTGGAGAGTTTTTGAACCAGTAAACCCTGTGTTCTCCATAACAGCTCCCAGTGTGGACTGAACAGTTCAGAGTCACAGAGCCTCCTGGCTGGATCAGACCAGACACTGACTCATGGACCACGGATGGGACCATCAAAGCTGAACTCTTTACAGTCAGATGGAAGGACTCTAGGATTTCAATCTTTTCCCATTCGTAACTCAAACAGTAATACGTAGCAGAGTCTGAAATATCTAAATCTGAAATTGTCAGATGAATCTTACCACTCTGAGCATTAAGTGAGAAACGTGGAAATTTACCATGAAAACCAGCATTTTTAAACTTGTAAACAGAGGAGATGGGCTCCAGTGTTTCCTCCAGAGTGTGTCTGTACCAGTGAATAGAATAAGCACCCTGATCCTTGTAGAAACATTGTAAAGTCACAGTCTCTCCAGTTTCTCTGCTTTCACGGTGAACAGATGAGGATGTTTTACGCGCAGTTTTCTGAGCTGAAGAGAAATGAGAGAAAACCAAAAGCAGCTGTTACCATCCGTAGAAGTTGACATCTCAAACACACGTTAAGAAATAAATAACCAAAATCAACTCACCAGTTAGTCCCAGAAAACATGTCAGGAGGAAGAGGAACTTTGGAGATGTCATCGTGCTGAAATGGTTGAAGTGAATGACTGAAGACTCACAGTCCCTCCTCACCTCACACACATGGCTGTGTTTGATTGGCTGAAATAAAATGGGGGCATTTTTTTCAGCGTTTGTGTTAGTGTGTGTTGTTGGGGTGTTGTCTGTTCTCTCTCTCTCTTTTTTGTTCAAAAGCAGTTGAAAGAGCTCACATCCAGCAGCTAACCAGATCAAAGCAAATTTAGTGAATGCAGCCAGTTCCTGAAGCGCGTGTTATTTTTTTTGTCCCTTTTTTGTTTTTTTCTTGTTGTTGATTCTGCTGAATTGGTTGAAGTTTACTCAGCCATGCAGTCACATTTAAGGTTTATTTTTTCCCTTTTTTCAAGAGTTTCAACTTGTTGGATGGATAAATAAATATTGGATAAAAACAAGCGGGAAGAGGACCTACAATTTCACGAAAAGCTGAAGAATAAGTGCCTTTCTATGTGAAGCTGTAAATATTCACTGGTACCAGGTACCACCTTCAGAGGTCTGATGGAGTTCATCTCTGATCTATTTATGTTTCAGACCTGGTCTGACCAGAGACTGTACAACAGGGGTCTCAAACTCACACCTTTGGCTCATCTATTTGATAGATTGATGACATGAACAACAGGCTCCTCCAGTAAAACTGTGGCTCCACTCACCTCACTGACTGACTGCCAGAGCTGCTCTGAGCTCAGCCAGAAAATCTGGAAGTTGGATATAGAATTTGCAATCTTAACCACATTTAAGATGCCAAAAAAGAACTGGACACAATCTTCTTTGGCCAAGCAACACTGGCCACCAGTGCTGGTGAAATGGGCAACACAGTTCTCTACAATACATCACCAGCCACCATTGTTCCGAACTTGTCCTTGGACCAAGACTGAGGTGCCGCTGCCACAGATTGCTGACTCTGGCTCAGAGCGAAGCCCGAGGCCCTGGTTAGCTCCACACCAACAAACCCTGAGTTGTGGCTCGATACAGATTTTTAAAGAGCTGTTATAAAAGTTAAAGATGATGGTTGTGATTCTGCTCAGTAGCTGTTNAAAAAAAAAAGAAAAAAAGAAGAGGAAGAAAGATTGAACTGAATTGTTCAAAATGTGTTACTTAATGTGCATAAGAACCCGATAAGGGATGGTTGTAATTGTCTTTTTTTTATGGGGTATGGGGTTGGGGGTTGTTTTTAATTGATAATGATCACTGATTTTGTTTTTGGTGTTATATTCTCTGTGTGTGTGTGTGTGTGTGTGTGTGTGTGTGTGTGTGTGTGTGTGAGTCTGTGTCCATGATTGTATGTGAACATGCGTGTTAACATTTCTGTGCAAATGTGTTTCTTTCAATTCAATACACATTACTAATTTTTCAAAAGGAAACAAATTGTGGCGTTTTTTTATGCCTTCAATTTTATAGTAGGTGGTTAAGTGTGGTAATTCTTCATACTTTGTGTTGGGTTACTTTAAAGTGGAAAAAAAAAACACATACAAAGAGACGACCTACAACTGACTTTTGCCAAGGTAAACTTTGGCTGAGACCCAAGAAATGTAAAATCATAACAAGAATTCCAGTGAAAACCCACTTGTTACACACTCACCAAGACAAGCAGCAGCATTTATTTATTTTCACTGAGAATCATCAGTGGTTTTGCTGGAACAAAGAAACGCAACTTTTACATTAAAAAGCTTTTTTTTTTTTTTTTGCTATAGACGTTGTGATTTTCAGAAAATAATTTCTTAAAAAAGTAGAGCAGATTCACTGGTTCGATTTATAAACAATTTCAATCAAGACATCATAATCAAATTGTGTGGCTGTTGTGCATTAATATATATATTTATATAATCAAACTTCCTGTCTGAAACCATATTATAAGAAGTGCAAAGGAGGGTGACGTTAACAACCATAAAAATGTTGCTGCTGAATCTGACACGGCTGAATAAAAATATGTCAAGTGAATCTGACCACTTCCTGTTCTCTGCAACTTTTAAAAAAAAATTTTTTTTATTTAAATGCAATCAGAAGAAGAAGTTTTTATTAATATTTAGTTGTTTACTGATCATTACAAAGCTCATAACACAAAAAAGTAAAAAACTAACAATCAGTTCTGCTTCACACTGGAGTACACACACTCGTCTCCTGTCGTGTTTCTCTGTCTTCTTGATGTTTTTGGATTTTTGACACTCAGAGCAGCATAGAAGAGGTTTTCTGCATCTCTCTGACCCTGAAACACACAGACACAAAAGTTTAAGACCATGAGGACTATGTAAAGTTTTGACTGCACATAATTTGAAATGAAAGGAAAAATAATTTTAGCTAAAAGAAATGCTGTCACCTCCAGGTTTCTTGCAGAGGGCTCTGACATTCTCTCTTGAGCCTCTGATTGTGACAAACAGGAAACACTCTTTAGTTTAAAATTACAGTCAATGAGACACAAGCAGAAAGAAGCAGAGTTAGTTATCGTACCTTCAGATGGAAAACTGATCCTTTTTTTCATCTTGAACAGTAAGAAGGCCATGACAACAAGCAGGAGAGTCATAAATATCAGAGCTCCACTCAGAACATAGAGGTGGATAAGAAGGTCCACTCCGTCTGTAGGTAAAGAGTCAGACATGAGAAACAGAGCTCCCAGCTGTCCTCTCTATCTTCATCTTTAACCTGATCAGAGTCATTGAGAATCAAATCACATCAGCTTTACAGGAGAGACACTTACCTTGAAAGTCCAGCTTGATCCCGTCTCCAAACAGAATGTGTCCACATGAGAGCACAGCACAGTGGTAAGTCCCAGCATGAGAAAGACTCAGATTCTTCAGTGACAGCTTGTAGCTACAGGTGTGTGTTTGGGAGTCAGCTTTCCTCTCACACTCATCATTCCTGCCTCCTCTGGTGTAAATGGCTCCTGCTTGAGACTCTGGAGAGTTTTTGAACCAGTAAACCCTGTGTTCTCCATCACAGCTCCCAGTGTGGACTGAACAGTTCAGAGTCACAGAGCCTCCTGGCTGGATCAGACCAGACACTGACTCATGGACCACGGATGGGACCATCAAAGCTGAACTCTTTACTATCAGATGGAAGGACTCTAGGATTTCAATCTTTTCCCATTCGTAACTCAAACAGTAATAAGTAGCAGAGTCTGAAATATCTAAATCTGAAATTGTCAGATGAATCTTACCACTCTGAGCATTAAGTGAGAAACGTGGAAATTCATCATGAAAACTAGCATTTTTATACTTGTAAACAGAGGAGATGGGCTCCAGTGTTTCCTCCAGAGTGTGTCTTAACCAGTAAATAGAATAAGCACCCTGATCCTTGTAGAAACATTGTAAAGTCACAGTCTCTCCAGTTTCTCTGCTCTCACGGTGAACAGATGAGGATGTTTTACGCGCAGTTTTCTGAGCTGAGGAGAAATGAGAGAAAACCAGAAGCAGCTGTTACCATCCGTAGAAGTTGACATCTCAAACATACGTTAAGAAATAAATAACCAAAATCAACTCACCAGTTAGTCCCAGAAAACATGTCAGGAGGAAGAGGAACTTTGGAGATGTCATCGTGCTGAAATGGTTGAAGTGAATGACTGAAGACTCACAGTCCCTCCTCACCTCACACACACGGCTGTGTTTGATTGGCTGACCTGAGATGGTACATTTTTTTTGCGCCTGTGTTAGTGTGTGTTGTTGGGGTGTTGTCTGTTCTCTCTCTCTCTCTTATATTCAAAAGCAGGTGAAAGAGCTCACATCCAGCAGCTAACCAGATCAAAGCAAAAAGCGTGAATGTAGCCAGTTCCTGAAGTGTGTGTTGTATTTTTTTGTCCCTTTTTTGTTGTTTTCTTTTCTTGTTGTTGATTCTGCTGAATTGGTTGAAGTTTACTCAGCCATGCAGTCACATTTAAGGTTTATTTTGTCCCTTTTTTCAAGAGTTTCAACTTGTTGGATGGATAAATAAATATTGGATAAAAACAAGCGGGAAGAGGACCTACAATTTCACGAAAAGCTGAAGAATAAGTGCCTTTCTATGTGAAGCTGTAAATATTCACTGGTAACAGGTACCACCTTCAGAGGTCTGATGGAGTTCATCTCTGATCTATTTAGCTTTCAGACCTGGTCTGACCAGAGAGTCTACAACAGGAATCTCAAACTCACACCTTTGGCTCATCTATTTGATAGATTGATGACATGAACAACAGGCTCCTCCAGTAAAACTGTGGCTCCACTCACCTCACTGACTGACTGCCAGAGCTGCTCTGAGCTCAGCCAGAAAATCTGGAAGTTGGATATAGAATTTGCAATCTTAACCACATTTAAGATGCCAAAAAAGAACTGGACACAATCTTCTTTGGCCAAGCAACACTGGCCACCAGTGCTGGTGAAATGGGCAACACAGTTCTCTACAATACATCACCAGCCACCATTGTTCCGAACTTGTCCTTGGACCAAGACTGAGGTGCCGCTGCCACAGATTGCTGACTCTGGCTCAGAGCGAAGCCCGAGGCCCTGGTTAGCTCCACACCAACAAACCCTGAGTTGTGGCTCGATACAGATTTTTAAAGAGCTGTTATAAAAGTTAAAGATGATGGTTGTGATTCTGCTCAGTAGCTGTTTGTCATTACTTACCAGGTTCATCCATTGCAGTAGCAGTTTCAGTCCAACTCCTCCTTCTGTTTGTCTGGTTATGGAAAGTTTTGGAGAAAATGTTACTTAAACATTCCTGCTGTTACCAAAAGTCAATTCAGCAGTCCACCACTTTGGGAGTCCTTGAAACTTTTATTTTCAGCAGCAGAATGTGTTTTACTTTTAATTCCTCTCTCTTCAGTCAGGTGAGTCAGCTCTCTTCTTTGATTGGCTCTTGTTCCTTGACATGTGCCATTGCACACTGAGCATGCTCAGCTCCTCTCAGTGAACCTCACACACTACAGAAATGTCTAGTCACAAATGTTAAACACGTTGATTATCTACAATCTCCCCTTCTGAGCAGATCTGACCAATCAAAATTATTCTAAACACACCTCACACCCAGGAACCTTGGACTGTACGTTGTTTGCAAACATCTGACAACCGGGGCCTTTGCATGCTTTGATCATAAGAGGCAGATCGGGACAAGATTATCCTAAAGTGTGTACCCACCTTAACATTATTACAGATTTACAGGGATCATCCCTTCTTCCTTCACTGTGCTGTCCTCCTGTATCACTAATGATGGATAAGGCTTCAGGTTGTTCTGTTGTTGCGGTAGAACGCCCAGCCCTTCTGGTCCTGGCTGACTCCCCCTCCTCAGCTGTAGCTCCTTCAGATGCTTTTCCTAAAGGGGAGGCCCACACAGCTTCAACCAGACTGAAGTGCTGGAGGATGGTAGAGGAGGCTTTCATCAGATGGTCAGGGAGTCTCTCACACTTATGGTCTCCCTGCTGCCCTCTTCCTGCCATTCATCCTCGACCTGGTCTTATAATGAGGTATGGGGGGGGGGGTGGTAAAGAGTATTACAAATGGACATAGTCCCTGAGATGTCACCCATCTATTTCTCAAATAGTGTTTTGAAACAAAACAGCTGGAGCGGCCATGTTGGGAGTGGGAGGAGTGACCAGTCTCTTCACTAACAGTTATTGGACGTCCTTCAGCCATGAGATCTTAACTGAGCCTCAGATTTGGTGAGCTTGCATTCTTAATATTATCTAAACAGCCAGGAAAGGAAAAAGTTGTACCTGTTCCAGCCATTCACAGTGCATGCCTTTGGCAAAATTAGCGATAACTTGATGTGTATGTGACTTTGGAAGCAGGCACTCAATGAACAGCAGCTTTTGGCACTTTTAGCACTCTAGTATTGTCTCATACTTTCAGAGCTGAGGTTGCTACTTGGTGCAAAGTTGACATGTTGCTAGAAAGAACACAGACATCATTGTGCAATAATCAGACCTAATCCATGTCTGTTCTTTCTCTCTCAACTGTAAAATGTCTGTTGACACCTGTTGCAGGCAACAAATTCAAAAAGCAAATAATTGTACAAAACAATAAAGTTTGTCAGTTTGAACATAAAATATCTCATCTTTGTGGTGTATTTAATTGAACATAGGTTGAACAGGATTTACATATAATTGTATTCTGTTTTTATTTACATTGAACACAGCGTCCTGACTTCATTAGAACTGGGGTTTGTAGATGAGGAGGAGGCTCACTGGCTCTGAATGCCTGACTAACAGCTCATTCCTTTTCTTTTTTCTTTTTGCAGTTTATTGACTGGTCAGCTCAGTGGCTGTACGTATGTGACTTTTCTTTTCCTTCTGTCTTTTCTCTTTTTATTATAAAACTGAGATTAAAAAAATATTGAACTGATTTGCATTTTGGATCCCAAAATTAAAAAAAAAAAAGAAAAAAAGAAGAGGAAGAAAGATTGAACTGAATTGTTCAAAATGTGTTACTTAATGTGCATAAGAACCCGATAAGGGATGGTTGTAATTGTCTTTTTTTTATGGGGTATGGGGTTGGGGGTTGTTTTTAATTGATAATGATCACTGATTTTGTTTTTGGTGTTATATTCTCTGTGTGTGTGTGTGTGTGTGTGTGTGTGTGAGTCTGTGTCCATGATTGTATGTGAACATGCGTGTTAACATTTCTGTGCAAATGTGTTTCTTTCAATTCAATACACATTACTAATTTTTCAAAAGGAAACAAATTGTGGCGTTTTTTTATGCCTTCAGTTTTATAGTAGGTGGTTAAGTGTGGTAATTCTATATACTTTGTGTTGGGTTACTTTAAAGTGGAAAAAAAACCCACATACAAAGAGACGACCTACAACTGACTTTTGCCAAGGTAAACTTTGGCTGAGACCCAAGAAATGTAAAATCATAACAAGAATTCCAGTGAAAACCCACTTGTTACACACTCACCAAGACAAGCAGCAGCATTTATTTATTTTCACTGAGAATCATCAGTGGTTTTGCCGGAACAAAGAAACGCAACTTTTACATTGAAAAGCTTTTTTTTTTTTGCGATCGACGTTGTGATTTTCAGAAAATAATTTCTTAAAAGTAGAGCAAATTCACTGGTTTGATTTATAAACAATTTCAATCCAGACATCATAATCAAATTGTGTGGCTGTTGTGCATTAATATATAGAGAAGTAAAATAATCAAACTTCCTGTTTCAAACCATATTATAAGAAGTATAGAAAAGGGTGACGTTAACAACCACAAAAACGTTGCTGCTGAATCTGACACGGCTGAATAAAAATATGAAGTTTTTATTAACATTCCGTTGTTCACTGATCATTACAAACCTCATAATACAAAATAGTAAGAAACTAACAATCAGTTCTGCTTCACACTGGAGTACACACACTCGTCTCCTGTTGTGTTTCTCTGTCTTCTTGATGTTTTTGGATTTTTGACACTCAGAGCAGCATAGAAGAGGTTTTCTGCATCTCTCTGACCCTAAAACACAGACACCAAAGTCTAACAAGATAAGGTCCATAAAAAGTTTTGACTGCACATAATTTGAATTTAAATGAAAGATCATTTTAGCTAAAAGAAATGCTGTCACCTCCAGGTTTCTTGCAGAGGGCTCTGACATTCTCTGTTGAGCCTCTGATTGTGACAAACAGGAAACACTCTTTAGTTTAAAATTACAGTCAATGAGACACAAGCAGAAAGAAGCAGAGTTAGTTATCGTACCTTCAGATAGAAAACTGATCCTTTTTTTCATCTTGAACAGTAAGAAGGCCATGACAACAAGCAGGAGAGTCATAAATATCAGAGCTCCACTCAGAACATAGAGGTGGATAAGAAGGTCCACTCCGTCTGTAGGTAAAGAGTCAGACATGAGAAACAGAGCTCCCAGCTTTCCTCTCTATCTTCATCTTTAACCTGATCAGAGTCATTGGGGATCAAATCACATCAGCTTTACAGGAGAGACACTTACCTTTTAAGTGCAGCTTGATCCCGTCTCCAAACAGAATGTGTCCACATGAGAGCACAGCACAGTGGTAAGTCCCAGCATGAGAAAGACTCAGATTCTTCAGTGGCAGCTTGTAGCTACAGGTGTGTGTTTGGGAGTCAGCTTTCCTCTCACACTCATCATTCCTGCCTCCGCTGGTGTAAATGGCTCCTGCTTGAGACTCTGGAGAGTTTTTGAACCAGTAAACCCTGTGTTCTCCATCACAGCTCCCAGTGTGGACTGAACAGTTCAGAGTCACAGAGCCTCCTGGCTGGATCAGACCAGACACTGACTCATGGGTGAAGACTGGGATACTCAAAGTAGAAATCTTCACATTGACTTGGACAGTTTCTAAAATTTCTATCTTGAAAGAACTCCAACATAAGCAATAATAAGTGGCAGAGTCTGACACTTGAAAATCTGAGATTGTCAGACGGTTTTCACCATTCTGAGCATCCAGAGAGAAACGTGGGTTGTCCTTGAATTTATCATGAAGACTTGCAGTTTTATAGCTGTAGACGGAGGTAATGGGCTCTAGTGTTCCCTCCAGAGTCTGCCTGAACCAGTAAACAGGTTCAGCTTTCTCATCATGGAAACATTGTAAAGTCAAAGTCTCTCCAGTTTCTCTGCTTTCACGGCGAACAGATGAGGACGTTTTAAGGGCCGTCATCAGAGCTGAAGAGAAATGAGAGAAAACCAAAAGAAGCTGTTATCATCTAGTGAATGAATAACAGAAGTAGAAATTCAAAAATCATGTAGAAAACATGAAAGCAGACTTAGATGAAGTAATAAATAAAACAAAATCAACTCACCAATCAGTCCCAGAAAACATGTCAGGAGGAAGAGGAACTTTGGAGATGTCATTGTGCTGAAATGGTTGAAGTGAATGACTGAAGACTCACAGTCCCTCCTCACCTCACACACACACGGCTGTGTTTGATTGGCTGACCTGAGATGGTACATTTTTTTAGCGCTTGTGTTAGTGTGTGTTGTTGGGGTGTTGTCTGTTCTCTCTCTCTCTCTTATTTTCAAAAGCAGGTGAAAGAGCTCACATCCAGCAGCTAACCAGATCAAAGTCAACAGCGTGAATGTAGCCAGTTCCTGAAGCGTGTGCATTATATTTTTTTCTCCCTTCTTTTGTTGCATTTTTTTCCCCTTTTTGTTGATTCTGCTGAATTGGTAAAAGTTCACTCAGTCCCGCAGTCACATGTAGGGTTTTTTTTGTCACTTCTTCAGGAGTACTTAACTTGTTGGATGGAAAAAACTTGGAGTGCTATGCTATGCTTGGGATGCATGTAGACAATTTGAATCAAGTAACATGGGCCAAAATAAAAATCAATCCTGTGTGTTGTTAGGGTTGACCGATAATTGGCCTGAACCACTTCTCTGATGGTGACTGATTATTGGCACCGATAACTGCAATTTAACACATATTGGCATCGGCCTTTTTTTCACTAATTGGCCAATGATGGATCATTTTAAATATGGGTTATTTTGACTTTCATGCAGACTAATGTTTACATAGGGACTTCAGTGAGTCATGAATCAGTTCGGTCCTGCTCAATCTGCTCAGGAAGCTAAGAATAGCATTTGGAGATAACTTATTTGGCGTTGATAATCTCATTTTCAGTTGTTGATTACAACCAAGCATTTATCTAAAGACGAGACTTTTTCTAAACCACTAGGAAAGTCCTCACAGTCCATTTAATGAACACATGCTTAAAATCATTTAAACAAAGTTGAGTGGTTGAGTTTATAATCTTTAAAATTTTGATAACAATTTTTTCACTTTTTCTGCAAATTAATAAAGGCTCCAAATGTTGGTAATTGGCTTCCCTGACTACTATTAGTCAGTATCGGCCCAAAAAAACACATATCAGTCAATCTCTAGTATGTTGTCCTTTTCTTTGGTACCCCACAGCAGATGTCTTGGCTGAGCTGCAGGACTAAAACTGCGGCAGATGTCTCAGTTGTGCCTAATACTATAATAATATCCATTGGTATCCATGTACAGTTTTTCATTTTTTTGTGTTTACAGTCCCTCTCCACCTCACACACCAGGCTGTGTTTCATTGGCTGACAGGAGATGGTATTTTTTTTATAGTGTTGGTGTTAATGTGTGTTCGTGTGTGTTCATGTGTGATGTTGGGGTGTTGTCCGCTCTCTCTCCTGCTTTCAAAAGCAGGTGAAAGAGCTCACATCCAGTAGCTAACCAGATCAAAGCAAATAGCGTGAATGCAGTCAGTTCCTGAAGTGTATGCGTTATATTTTTTTCTCCCTTCTCTTGTTTTCTTTCCTTGTTGTTGATTCTGCTGAATTAGAAAGTTTACTCATTCACATAGAGTCACATGTAGGGTTTGTTTTAAAACTTTTTCAAGAGTTTTCAACTCATTGGATAGAAAAAATTTGGACTAAAACACAAGTAGGAAGAGGACTTTCAATGTAACTTAAAATAATATGAGTAAGAACCTTTCTGTGTGAAGCTGTAAATAATCACTGGTACCAGATGGAGTTCACCTCTGATCTGTTTAGCTTTCAGACCTGATCTGAACAGAGAGTCTACACCAGGGGTCTCATACTCAAACCTTTGGCTCACTTTTTTGCAGAGTTGGGGTCCGTTACTCAAAAAAGTAAAGAGTTACCTGTTACTCGTTCCTTTTGAAAAAAGTACACTGTAAACCTGGATTTTGTTACAACTTAAACTTTTTAGCAGTCATTACGTAACATCTCATGTTTTGTAAAAAGACGTTGTCATTACTAAATCAAATTAGTTGTTTGTGTTTATCAGTCGAAAGGTGCAATGCACTAATCATGTTAAGCAGAGTTAAGTCAGTATATTGAGTTCTGTAAGAAGGGTAGGGGCTATAGAGACAATGTGTAGAAAGCACTGAAAAAATGAGTAGATATAATTGAATTGAACCTAATCCCTTATCAAACCTTGTAACCATGAGTGAGGAGGGCACACAGTGGACATAAGACACTGCTGTGCTGGGGGGGAATCATGCAGGTGACCCAAGCTGCCTATGCCCTGGGGTATTGGTGGCTGTCTACACTCAGGGGTGTAGACTGACATCCCCTGCTTGCATTTCACCATAATTTACAGTCATGTACTGTAATCCATGGGCAGCCACAAATGTCAAACATGAACTGTAAAATCTTCTTGTTCAGCTCAAAGCTAAAACAAAATATTCACAGGAATTATCATCAATAATTTTACAGAAGAAAATACTGTTATTTACTGTTCCCTTTGACATCCAGTCTATGCCATTGACAGCATTTCTATGTCATGGAGCATAGACAGCATGTATTTACCAAGGCAAAGATAGCCCGTGTTACCTATGTGATCAATCCATGTACAGCAGGGTCTCATATCCACTGTGTGTCCTCCTCACTCATGGTTACAAGGTAAAATGTAATTTTTAGTTAATAATAACATGTCTAACCGTAAATTGACAGGTTGTTCTGTAAAGTTGTTTAAAATTTTACTGTATATTTTACAGAATTCCCCTGGAACCACAGCTGCCAGTTTTTTACCATAAAAACAAAAGGATTTTCTTTGCCGTGTAGAATCATGACTTGTAACAAATGATGAGTACAACTAGTGCCATTGATGTGAACAAATAGTTTTGAGTAAAGGCTACGAATATGAACTCATTATGACTACTGCAAAAAAATAAGGTTCTGTTTTTAAACAACTTAACCTCTGTAGTATCAGCTTGTGTAAAAGCTAAAGTGGTATAAGGCAACGGGTTTCCATACAATTTTCTAGTAAAGCCAACTAACTTAAGAGTGCAGGGAACAGGTGGAAGCATTGGCCTTGGTTATGGTTTTACCTGAAAGGTGTCTACATGTTCAAAGGAGTTGAAAGGTAATGTGGACTAAAAGGGGAAGTGACAAGTGGAGGGTGATATTCGTTTTAGGGAGGGGGCAGTCGATTGAAGTTGCTAGTGAATGGAGAACACCCTGGCCTGGAAAAAGTCCGGAGATTGGTTGCAGGTCAGGGGCATCAGAGGGGTAAGGGGTCGGGTGGGGGGTTAGCTTAGTTTTTAGTTAATATTCAATTATTGTATCTACACTAATTCTAGTTGCTTCGTTTTTTTTTTTTTTTAATTGTTCTACTCTTTTTCTTTTCTTTTCTTTTTTTTTTTAAAGTGGCCTTTACACAGTCCAAAATTTTGTGAGATGTTACCAGATATATCTAGGGTTTTTCAAGCATCTGACAGAAACTGTAAATGTGCACAATTAGAACATGATTGCTTTAAGTTACAAAATTATTACATATTAAAATGACAGCTGGGGGCCACATGAAAATAGACAGCGGGCCACAATTGGCCCCTGGGGCTGATTTTGGACATCCCTGCCCTATTGACTCTTTACATTACTAAGACCAACTCTGGACCAACCGAGCCCTATGCCAACATCACATGATGTGACATCACACGATGTGACATCACACTTGAATCACACTTNTTTTTAATTGTTCTACTCTTTTTCTTTTCTTTTCTTTTTTTTTTTAAAGTGGCCTTTACACAGTCCAAAATTTTGTGAGATGTTACCAGATATATCTAGGGTTTTTCAAGCATCTGACAGAAACTGTAAATGTGCACAATTAGAACATGATTGCTTTAAGTTACAAAATTATTACATATTAAAATGACAGCTGGGGGCCACATGAAAATAGACAGCGGGCCACAATTGGCCCCTGGGGCTGATTTTGGACATCCCTGCCCTATTGACTCTTTACATTACTAAGACCAACTCTGGACCAACCGAGCCCTATGCCAACATCACATGATGTGACATCACATGATGTGACATCACACTTGAATCACACTTGTCAGTCAGCAGCTTAATACACACTACTATGGTGCAGAGACCAGGGAGATCAAAGTGATTAAAAGCTGAGCTTCATTTCAGTAAAAAGAGTGTGAACAACACAAGAATGTGAAGAGAAGGAAGTTCACAACCACAAAAATGTGGCTACTGAATCTCACAGGGGTGAGATAGAAAAATGCCCGATGAATGGAACAATGTT
>RPOG01007772.1:0-16750 GCA_008086565.1 Thalassoma bifasciatum | reverse complement strand
CCCATGATACCCATGCTTTCTGTTTATTGGATGGTAATGTGTGCCAGGATGCAAATGTGATCCGCCCCATGCATTTCGCTCAGGCAATCACACTTAATAAGCTATAGCTGACTGAGGCCGGCGGTTTGGATATTTGGTATTCAGGTTTTATCAGGGAGGCTAAACAAAAGTAAACCCTTGAATACCTAAATATGTCCTCTGAATGTTACAGTGTGTACCGTGTTGTTTACTGAGCTTCACTCACAGAACAGACAAGGAAAAGTTTTCTGAGGCAGGAAAGAATAGAGGCTGAAATTCCTCATTATCTTGAACAGTGATTCCCAACCTGTGGTCCGCGGCCCCCCGGTGGGCCACACAGGTTTCCCAAGTGGGCCGCCAAATCCTATTCTAAAACTATTCCAAAATAGTATGATTTTAGTGAAGGGTAATCATATAAAGATACAAATATGCAAAATAATGTTTCAATTGTTAAAACTCAGTTAAGTAAAAAAAAAAAAAAAATCAGAATGTTCAAATCGTCATACGTATATGTAAATATTATAAAAGCATGTTAGAGCCTAATATGTAACATCGTACTGAAATGTACTAAAAAATAAGAAATAAAAATGAAAATGTAATAACTGGTTGATAATGTAACAGGTGCAGAGTCCAAAATGAAACACCTTTTGCCCACAATGTAACAATTTATTACATTGTGGGCAAAAAGCCACCACATTTTGGGCTCAGCATGTGTTATGATATTGACCACTCATTACATTTTGGGTTTTATCACATTTTTAAATCACATATTGGGTCATTGTTGCAAATGGGGCTTTTTCAAGGCATTATACAGCCTCCGTGCCTACTGGGTCAGAGGTGGGCCTCAATAATTTCTGCGACTGAAAAATGGGCCCTGAGTTGGAAAAGGTTTGGAACCACTGATCTAAAACTAACCATGACATTATTATTATAAATTTATAAGTTTAAAGATAAACAAATATCAAGCCAAATTCATTTAGTGGAATTATCTGAAGGGTAAGCTGTAGAGAAAAAACTTGGCGGCTAGAAAAAATAGACTGCAGTTTTGGAATCAGCCTGCCAATTTTAGTTGTAATCTGCATAAAAATCTAACTCAACAGAAGTTCTTACAAATTACTATGGCGAGAAATTTGTGCCAGTATTATGCAATTAAAAAAAATGAATTTGAGACAACAAAAAAAAATGTTTGCAAACAAAATTGTCATTTCAAAAATCCATATGATACCAATGAATAAATGAAATATATTTGTGATTGAAGTTTTTCTAGTCAAATCCACAGTTTTTTTTTCCAGATCTAAGTTTTCATCACACAAACCACAGATGCGTTTACGCTTCCAGATTTTCACTTTTCATGAGTTTTGTTTGCGTTCCTTCATGGTTTTAATGGGCGGGGCTTCCTCTGAAAGAAGCTTCCTGATTGGTCAGCACCACTCAGAGAAACTGTGTGACAACTTGTGTCATAACATATCCCACCTCAAAACAGGGATCCTATAGTTCAAAAACTTGACTTGATAGAAAAAAACTGGGATTAGTTTTAGATTGCACACCAAAAAATTAGTTAAAAACAGCTGTCAGACCAACTCAACAAAAATTGTGTTCCCCAGTGTAATTTTTCGATTGCTTCTCCTCTTTAATGAATTATGAAACACTCATCTACCTTTTCAAACTTAGAGTTTTGTTAACAGTTTCTTTGTTTGAATACATGATTTGCAATATCCTGTTTATACTCCTCAAACCTGATAGCAAACTGCTTCTGATGTGAGATAACAAACTGAGGTGATATAAACAGTAGGCCTGAGAATAAAGTGCTCTAAAAACACATCAGCACCTTTTTGCACCTTTCTGCACCAACTTAAGATTGCATTGTGTGGTCATCAGGGTTCAGGCTGATAAAGCGACCATCGATCAATAACCATTTCTTATCCCCACCCTTCATCTTCTCTCTATCAAAGGGCAAAAGCTCCTTTCACAAGTGATTCTGCTGCAGATAACCACCTGTTCAAGCCTCAACTGCTTCAATCATCCCCTCCCCTCAGTGTCTGTCAGTATTACTGCAAACCTCCTCTGACTGTACATAATGTCTGCACAGCCCAGAGAAGTGTTCAGGCTTTATTCTCACTCTGCTCTTTCTGCATCTGTCTCTCTTTTCCTCCAACTATGTAGCGTTAAAAGTCTACATGCCGGAATTCGTGTGCTTCCTTCTGGGCACATTTTCCAAAGATGTGAGAATCTAATTGTGCTCAAGCTTAGCCGACAAAGTTATTTACATGGCAGATCACAGCGAGCCGAGGCAGAGCAAACATGTCGCAGTTGTTTGAAGAAGAAGGACTGAGCGGTGAAAGGAGAAATCATGTTCAGAATATCAAAAGAGGAGTCAAATTTCACTTCTTTGCAGCACGACGACTGACTGCTAATACCTCTTGTCTCAAAACTTTCACTAAATCTGCTCATTAGTGTCTAAAAAACATGTAAACTCTCCCAGAATCAAAGATTGGTGCAGAGCTGGGATCCAGGCCTCAGGAGACTGTCCAGCTGTTTTTATCCTTCATCATTAAAAATACCTCTTTGACCTCTCACCTGACCCAGAGTGAACTCTTTCAACTTGAGTTTTCTTTAAGCATCAAAGGTGCTCTCAACATCTGACCCTTCCGCTTTTCAGTGAAAATTACAGATAAATATTAAATCCTCTAACCTTCACTGCACTAACCTGGATTTGCAGCATTATGAGTGGAGCCAAGGTTGATTTTTTCTCATGAAACCCCCTCATACTTGAGTATCAAAGTTTATTCTTTCACAATAAGAGCACAGTTTGCTACAACCAGAACTTAAACTTTTGTCTCATGTTTCTTTCTAGCTTTAAATCTTATTGTTTTGGCTCATGCTTATGACATTACTCATCGAGGAAAAGTCATAATAGTTTAATCCTGGAAGGTGTGAAAATGTATAAATCTTGCTGCTGATAACATTAATTTTCTGTTCATTTTATTTGTTGAAATCAACTCCTGAAAGTTGATTCAAATGGTCTGGATGCCTCAAAGCAAAACCAGCAGATCTAATAGGTTTTCAGACCCTTAAATGCCTTAGGAAGATTTTTAACATCTATCCTCTAAAGACGCCAGTGTGAAGGTGTGGGTACTGGTGAAAGATTTAGCTTTTCTTGGTGTTAGTGAGGACACTGGCAGCTACATTCTGGATGAGCTGCAGGTGTCTGATCGATTTTTTTCAGTCAGACCTGTGGAGACACCGTTAAAATAATCCAGCCAGCCAAAAACAAGAACACGAACAGGTTCCTCTGTATCTGAAATCTTGTTATTCTTGATCATATTCTTAAGATTATAATGGGCTAAATTTGTAACTGTCTCTGTTGGGTGACATAGCCCATAATGACACCAGGATTTCTCGCCCTTACCTGCACAGAAACCCACATGCCAACGTTTTTGTGCACCAAATGTAGCTTAGCTCTGATGCAATATCGACTGCAAGCTCTGTGATTGGTCCATTGGGACTGATGCAATAATTTTGTAATAATTGTAGTGTCTCACTTTTTGAGGAAAATGCTGCATCTAGTATCTGGTCGTCCATTACCACATAGCACAGATCTGCTATCTATTGTTTACCAGTGTGATGCAACATAAACCAGGAGACTCAAGGTTCACAATAACTGTCACTTTAGTGCATTATTAAACACATATTTGTCATTCCTCACAAAAGAACAAGTAAGTCCATCTCAGATATGCAATGGTTCACAAATTACCTTATAACAATTGGCAGTTTTAAACATAAACTAAAGACCTATCTGTTCAGTCCGGCTTTTATGGAGGGTTTTAATAATTGTATTATTTTATATCAGTCTAATCTTTTATTGTTTTGTTTCTTCATTATCGTATGAACTTTTCTCTTAGTGTTTTTATCTATTTATTTAAACGACACTCTTGTTCTTTCCCTTTTTAATTACTTATTGAAAAACTAACTTAAAAACACTTAGAGGAAAGTTGATGAGATAATGAAGAAACAAAACAACAAAAGATTAAACTTAGAAACTAATCAAATTATAAAAACCCTACATAAAAGCCAGACTGAATAGATAGGTCTTTAATTTACATTTAAAATCGTTGTCATAGAGTAATTTTCTCTTAGTGTTTTTATCTATTTATTTATACCACACTCTCATTACTAACTTTTTTAATTACTTATTTGATCCTATGTATTGCACTTCATTTATGTGACCTATTTACAATCGTATTTATATGTTAATATTCCTGCTTTTCATTATTCTTAACTTTTAAAAATATATTTTAGTGGTGTGCATTGGTATCTAATGTAAAATCTTCTCTCTGTACACAATTTTTGCACGATTCACGTGGCTATGATTCAGGCTGAATTTCAGTTTGCTAACGGCACACACTGTGAGGGGGGTGATTTTTTTTCTAACTCGGCCATTTAGAGGATATTAGGATTGAGAGCTTGCCCAATCAGAGCCACAGCTCAGATCAAGTGACTGACGGGCGCCCAATAGCTGTGAGTTTGGGCACTAGTCACTCGTCCCATTCCCAATATGGCCTCGCCCACCGTTTAGCCTCAAAACGGAGCTGCAGTAACAGACGGGTGATGTCACGGAGACTATGTCCATGTTTTAAACAGTCTTTGGTATATATCAATGTTTTCAAGAGCCCCAAGTGGACACTAGATGAACTGCAGGTTTTTACACTTCAGACGGGATTTCATTTTTCAACACCACTTCCTCTTGGTTAAACAATAGATAAACAAAATGTTCCAGAATTTCTTTAACATGCTTAAAAATATGAAAACATTTTTACTAGAACTCTGCTCCAGACAAAATAGAATATTGGGAATATAATTGATGCAATGTGCTTTTCAGTTTTTGAGTAGAGTGGGAATCTTTCGGTGACTTAACGCTTTAAAGTCAGAAGTATCATATTTGATACATGACTTCAAAGACCTCTATCTCATCAAAATGATAAAAAGTTTCTTTAAAAACCTGTTAAAATATTTTTAAAAACATTCTACCACCTTGAGGATTGTCATATCATCACAGTCAGCTGAAGTTGTATTTTGGCCCTTTTCAAAATGTAAAATAGTACGTAAAACTGCACAGTGTGTGGAATGTGATACAAGAAATATATCATGGATTAAATAATAAAGTAATATTTTTTGTGGATTTTGTTAAAAGGGTAAATAAACATCTCAGCTCCAAAATATTGGAATTTTCTGACCATTTTTTGATAGGTTGGGCTGAAATCTTTGTCTACTGGTTTTTCATGATTTTCACCCTGCCTCTGTCTCCGTCTTAACCGTGCAAGCAAACCCTGCGCTCAGTTTCCTGCAGCTCCATCCCATCACCCTTTAACTCAATACTGCAAGATTGGAAAAACACACAGAACATTTTTACTCATATCGGGATTTCTCACTTAGAAATATCAAAGAGGATATCAGGCTCTATTTATCTCTATATCCCATGACAATTTCATACATGGTAATCTTCCGGGTAGTAATTGAAAGTGAGAATAAATGTTTTAACGGGTAATTCCCTCAGTGTGATGTATGTTTTGATCATCTTTTCTTCCCTGACTTTTGGGACACGGATGAATCCTGTTTTCCGTGGATCCACATTCAGACGGCACATTAATCCATCTCTCGGTGGTGTAGTGCTGCCTGCACACTGATGGCTGCTGAAATGGGAATGTGAGGGGTTCAGGTGGGGGGATGCTCCTGGAAGCTGAGGCCCCCTTTAGCTAAGAGGAGAGAGGAGTCATGCGTTAGATTGCTAATGCCCTCGGCCTGTCAAAAAGAAACAGGAAAAAAAAAAAAAAAAAACTGCACCTGCTTTCTGTTTGACGTTAATTTGTTTGGACATGGTTTATAATTTAATTCCATGGCAGAATTAACTCCTAATACAAGAAGCTATTTGCTATAGAGATGGTGATTGGTTGGTTATCCCTCTGTGCGGCTGTGGCCGTCCCAGGTGAATGGTAAAACTTTGATGTACACCTATAAAATACAGAATGCCTATGGATTTTGTGCACTGCAGTAAGCATAATAAAAATCCAATCTCGACTTTTGAGGTGAATCCATCACAATACAAGGGAGTGCTATTCCCCCTCCCTTTATGCCCCATGCTTTACTGCTTTTATCCCCAATGTTATAAAGACCTCACTCTGCTCTGTGCTTGACTTGGCTGTAGCTTCTTTAACTTGATCAGACTAATAGACTTTTAGCACTGCAGACGCTAAGACTTGTTATACTGAAGCACCTGTGTAACATTAGCGATGGCTGGCTTCCATTTCAGTGGCCATGGAAGCCACGCCAGAGAGCCAGCATGGACAACACCGGGGCCCTGGCACCGCCGCTCGTAAATGGATTGCAGTGATTATTAATGCGGTTTGCTGCACCTGTGTTTGCTAAGACAATATATCTGCCAGGAGGAAACTCTGTGGAGAACAATCCAAAAATGATCAAGGCAAGTTGTTACAGTCCAGGGTGGTACGTTGCAATATTTCTATTTAAAGTTTTATTAAAAAGTTTGTGTGTGTGGTTTAATATTGCCACCAAGAAATTTGTCGATACTCACAAAGTGCGAGTCATAGATTTGTGTACACACAAAATATCTCATTATCTCTCATTGTTCAGCCAGACCTAGTAATTGCACAAGGTTTAACAAACCTTAGAGGCTCAAAGGCATGCTGCCCCTGGAGAGTTTTCTCTCATTTATAGCAGATACATAATGTTCTCGAAGCCATTTAAACTGGAAATACATTTTAAAAGCAAATACAGGGGGGAAAAAATCCTTCTCTACAGCTAAAACAAGCTAACTGTTTTCAAACTATTGCCATCACTTTGAGACCTTGCCTGCCTCCGAGAAGAGGGTGAACACTTTCTCATGCCTGAGTTTTGAAGTTAAGTAACATAATACAGTGGTTCCCAATCTTTTCCAACTTTTAAGTCCCAAAAATGTCCGCGTCCTACCTCCAACCCCATAAATGCGAAGGCTATATAATGCATCCCAAGAGCACTTTTTAAAATCAAAGATTAAACATAAAGAATTGAACTGAAAACAGGCGAAACATGTTGGAAGCTCTGCAGTTGCCAAGAAAGAGTCTGTAACATGTTGCAACACCTTTGGTTTTAAAGTTTTCAAAGTTTTCCACATCTAATACTTGAAGCAAAATCAAAACAAAATGGTAAAAAGAATTTGAATATTGTTAAACCATTTTAAACATAGCTGAGTTTTAACATCGATAATATCATTAAGTATTTTCAATCACTTATATAATTATAATTTAGAAAAGAAGTCATAGTATTTTGAAAATGATTTGGCGGCCAAATTGCAGTACCTTTACGGCCCTGCAGGGGGCCGCGACCCACAGGTTGGGAATCACTGACATATACTGATACACTGATATATTTGGTTTAAAAGCTTTTAATTGGCATTGGTAACTATAGAAAGTCAGATCCACAGTATAAAAAAGTAGTGTCAATTTTATTTCTACATGAAAACATTGCTTAAACTGTTAATTTGAATGAAAACAGTTTTTTTGTGCTGCAGTGTGCATCAATCCTTTCGCCATATTGTATTAGAAACAGTATTTTTGTCTTATTTCACTTTTCATCAGAAAGCTCAGTAACAGCATACAGACACTTTTTTTCAAGAACTGGTATTTTCTGGCTTCGTTAAATGCATCTGAAATATTTCAGCTCACCAAAGATTTGATTGGTTACCCGGAGTGGTGATACCAACATTGTATCTGATCGCATTCTCTGTTTCTTTTTAGAAATATTTCTAAAACCCATCCAAAAAAGACAGCACCATCTATTAATCATCACTTATGAATGAAAAATGCTGAAAATGTAAGATTAGAATTGCTGTGTGAATGTGATGAGGGCTAAAGGTAAAATAAAAAGGGGGATTGAGTTAAAGAAAAACAGTTTTTACATACAACGCAAAAGGCAGTGCAGGCAGCCGAATCTAATGTTGCAGTGTGTAGCCAATATGTAATGAGTGTTGAGGTGTTTCTGTAATTTTATTTACCAAAAAAAGAGGGAAAATTGTTCCCATTTACACCAGAGCATCACATCCTCTGTCTATTTTGCAAACGGTCCAACAACTGGGTTCAACTGCAAGTCACTTATTCTTTATACTCCAAGTTTCCCCTTTAAAAAGACTCTTCTAAGCATTTTTCTTTATGTAACACAACAAAGAGAGAAAGAAAAGAGCACATTTTTTTTCTACTGTGTGCATGTTTGTGGAAACCTTCCAAATAATCCCAGGGATAAAAAGTCAAACAATATTACAAGAATTTACATGTTTTTTTTTACCACTATTTTATATCATTCCAGGAACAGCAATCAGAGCCAGTCACACACATGCATGTCCCCTCAGGATGAATTGTAATAACTTTTATGACCCTGAACTCACAATCACAATCATCACATCTGAATTCTAATTGGTCCAGCGCGACTGAAAGACATTCCCGTTAGCCTCAGATGAACTTTGTGCATCTGTGCTAATTAAAAACATGATAGCAAAATAGAAAACTATATTTCAAGCTTACATACTGAACTCAGAGGGTGAACGTGGTTAACAGAATACCTAGAAACATTTTCACAAAAAGCGTGTTAGCATTGCTGTCATTAACATTAACAGCTTCAGGCGAGCCTTGCAGAGCTGCTAGCATGTCTTCACACTGGTTCATTTACATTTTATCAGCCCTCTGGTAAGCCGTGATTCTAAGGAGCTTATTTATTACATTATCTCACATTTATCTGTGTGTACGACAGGAAGCTCTTCTCCTGCTTAGACTGTTTGGAAGTCGTGTGCTAACAGGATTTCTTACTTAATACTGTTGGATGTCTGTTAACTGTGGCCTACAGCACAGAAAGAGTGAAGGAAACAAACAAGGCAACTTCCACTGTGGGGCTCCAGACGTACAAAGACAGGAGGAAGTGGAAATAACACATAAACACAAAACTGTCAGCTCTGTGATCAATTTCTGTCAACTACCTCTGTTCCTTTGTAAACACAACAGTGAGATAGGAGGCTGTGTCTTTTATTTGGGGCACCGCGTTTGAGAGTGAGAAAGAAAAGTTTTGTTAAGTTGTGTCAAATCCTGGCTTGCTGGAGGCTGTCGGGGGGTGAGACGACAGTCACAGGCGAAAGTGGGTTGAGCAATTAGGACTTTGGAAAGACATAAGACGATGAGGACAGAACTACACTGTCTCTTCTCCGTCACACCTCCATCTGACAAAAGAGCCCACCCCGGGACAAGATTCATAGCCTAAATACACCCCTCAAAAAGAGAAGATAGTAGATGGAAACCTCTGACATATAACACATTTCATGTCTCTATCTCTCTGAGTACGGAGCCAGCAGGCATTCAAAGACCTCCCCTTTTATTTGAGCTATGCCCTCTCTACAGCTCAGGGATACAGAGAAGGACAGTGGCAAAAAAAAAAAAAAAAAATGATACAGGGACGATGACTCCTACTGCACTTTCTATGACAGAAAAAGTGATATAACCGAGAGTAAAGAATAATAGGTACTTAACGATATTCTGATGCATTTTTCTGCTTTCACTCTTCAAGGGTAGATGTGACTGCTGCCCTAAACTTCAAACAAGGATGTTACAGGCAATGAGTTCACACTAAAAATTAGCTATCTGAAAGTTCAGCTCACTCAGATTAAAATAAACTAATTCACATCAATTTCTCAGGTAAATTTATCAGGTAAAATCCAGTGCTTTTAAAACTTAGAAGCATACATCTCAAATCCTTTCATAGTGTCTCCCGAGTCATTGTGAACATGGCCCCATTAATGAGTTGTGCATTTAACTGTTCACCATTCAACTAAAAAATGAGGCTATTTTGTGAACACCTTCATTTTTTGGCATGTTTACAAACTACACTAGTTCAAGGTATCAGTCTGAAGTCAATCTGGTACATGTAGGTGTCTAGCTCAAATCATCAGTTATAAGTAAAGCAATAAACGTATCAATATGTTCCAAAAATCCAACTACATTTAAAGAAAACTACTTATTTTCAACAAGTTATCAGTCTGGTTTTGAAGGCTTCAAGAGTGTTTAACTTGTAAGAAAAGCATTGTGATTGGCTAGATAGTCTCAAATACTTGTACAAGCTAAACTAGTCTATGTAAGGGATCTATGTCAGTAATCTGACGGATACATGTTCGTCATAGTTGAAACCCCTAAGCGTCATATGTAAGTCATTCACAAGTTCTGCATGTATGTAACCAAGTTTTATAGGGGTGCGAGAGGTCCCCTGGTTCAAATCCCGGACGAGCCCCCGTTTTATGTCATAGCAAACACAACCCTGGGTTTCGCCTTCCTTTCCACAGAAACCAACCAGGGACAGTGTTGCTGTAACAGATTAGTGACCAAATTTCACAAATGAGTTTTTATCTGACAGTAACCAAGTGCTATACATCAGTTTTCGTATTTTGTATATTCAAAACAATTCAGTTCAGATTTATGTATAGAGCATGTTTAAAACAAAAGCAGTTGACCAAAGTGCTTTCAGTCTAAAAACACAACAACAAGACATGACACATTAAAGCCAAGACCACATGCCCCAAAATCAATGCAGCACTCACAGCTATATGTCAGCATGTTCTTTACCCAAGTTTAAGTGACCAAGATTCATTCGGAAGTTTTAAATGTAAGTAACCAAGTTATATGAACAGGTTTTGTATGTAACTAACATGCACTCTTCAAAGTGAACTTTATTTCTTCCTTTCTTTTTTTAATTTAAACACTCCATATGATTTCAATTAGTAGATGCTTTTGTCCAAAGCCAATGCACAACACAAACTTCAGTCTACAAACACAATGACAGAATGTAAACAGAGTCATGTATGGAGCTATTAAACATGGTAAACTTAAAACAATTCTCAGAAAAAAGGGGAAAAAAAACACTATACAATCTGTTTCTATTATTATTTACAACCAGTCTAATTAGTACAATAGGTATCGGATGGGTATCACCGCTACCATCCTGAGTTTTAATCAGTATTGGAATAATGCGGTTAAACTGACCACAACTAACAATTCAATAGCAACAACATAGTTTAACGCTCAACAACATTCATTATTAAGTGCTAAATACTCACTAAGAGCTACATCTTAGACCTTCTGGATCATTCTACCCCTCAGGACAAAGAGCAGAAGGCTCAGCTTGAGTGTCTTCATGTTACCTGAACAGTTGAGTCTTCAGACATCTCTTGAAAGTAGAATGGGACTGACTGTGTGGATCATATTGAGTTGGGTAATTCATTCCACATTTGGGAACAAAACAGAGGAGGAGAGTCTGGCTAGAGATTTGAAACCATGCTGGGCTCGGAGCACCGGGTGTCTTCTATTCCAGGTAGGCAGGAGCCGTTCTTGTCACTGTTTTGTAAGCCAGAAGAAGAGCTTTGAATTTTATTTGAGCTGCCACTGGTAGCCAGCGAAGATGTAGCAGGGAGACGTGCTGTTTTGGGCTGGTTAAAGACCGGACGTGCTGCTGCGTTCTGGCTCATCTGCAGAGGTTTAAATGTACACACACGGAGAGAGAGTTGCATGAAAATCATAAGGGCCTGTACCAGAAGCTGAGTGGTCTGTTGTGCCAGGTAGCGTCTGATCCTCCTGATGTTATAGAAAGCAGAACAACAAAACCAAGCAATCCAAACACTTCAGCAGCACATTTTTATACATGCCACTATGTAGGCTTCAATGATGTTACAGAAATGAAAGATGAATTGTTTTTTTTGCAGACTGTTAGTTTCATATAGGTATAAAAACTGGCATTCTTGGCTCACATCCAGGTTTGTTTCACCCCTCCTCTGCCCTGACTGATACCTCAAATGAACTCTCCTGCTCTTTACTCCGTGTCATCAACTACAATTTGACATCAGAACAACCCAGAGGACGGCGTCCAGTATCGAAGCCATAGGCATGCCTGCAGATTGATTTTTTAACGAGTTGGAGCTCGGATCAAGCGGCTGTTTTTGTGCAAATTAAAATGAGCTGGACATGCTCGTGGACAATGTCTGGCTGAGAGAGCCTCTTTAGCTTTAATGTTAAAGCAGAACGATCAGCACTCAGAATTCTGCAGGGGGGGGAAACTATTGTTTAGTTTTATGATTATGGTTTGCATATTTGGGCGTAATTATCAGCCTCTATTGTCTGCAAAACAATCTGAGTGTGGTGGTTTTGCCTCTGGCAGAGTGTGCATCCTTTTTTTATCGATGTTCTCAGTGTTTCACAGGCCAGAGAGGAGACTTTTTGTGAACTCGGGCATGTCACACACCTGCACCGAGGGCTTATCCCCTTCAACCAGGCCTGAAATTTCTCCACAGACACACTTCCAACAGGGTGAAGTTTTGAAATAAAGGCCCAGTTTATCTCTACATGAAAGTTTTTACAGATAACACTTAATGTATTGCATGGATACAGAATTTATTAACTTCATTCCAAGCATTTAATTCCTTTTACAGGACAATTTGTTGCCATGCTACTTTTGTCCTCTTGCAATTTGATCTAATTCATGTGTTTTATAGGTTTGCATATTCAACGACAGAGACATACTTTACTTCTCTTGTCAAGCACAACAAGCATTGATTTGATTTTGCTCATTCCATTAAATACACCTGAGTGTTATCTACATGTTACATCCAAATTATAGTGTTATTATCATGATTCATTCTGCAAGAAGAGAAAATAAACTGAAACTTTGCAGCCAAAAATGAAATAATGAATGCACCTGCTCCACATTACGGGGAGGATTATCATTGTTGTTTATGTTTTCAGCAAACCTTCTCTGCTGAAAATATGCTTCCTGGCCTGTTGAATATGCTTTAAAGTGCTCAAAGTGCTTTTTGAAATACAAAAGAAGAGTAGCTGTGTTGCATCTTTGCTGATGCTTAAGTGCTCGTTTCTCATTTAGCCAACACATCATTAAGAGGTGCTTTGTCCACCCACTGATGCCATGTTGGATGGTTTATAGTAGCTCGCTGTGATACATGTTGCCGCATTTGTTGCAGTATAGTTGAGACGACTGCAGTGCTTTGCTGCCTTAAAGGCTTGTGCCACTTTTTTGCTGGTGGGAGGATAAAACCAGAGCTGGACTTTATGTATGTCATTTGTTTTTCATGATATTTCATGTTGTGATAACACCATTATCACACATAATTATCTGTAATGTTATCATGTTCTCAGATCCCCTGTGGTGTTTTGTTTCCTCATGTGCCCAAACAAAAGAGCAGAAACAACTCAAAGTTTTGCCAAGTTAGCCCCAAAAACATCACACCTTAGACATGTTCTTAACAAGGCGAGACACCACCTCCTACTGTGAGCTGAGGCTGAACAAAAGTGAGCCCAACTAGATCTAATTGGTAGTTTTCAACTGAATGCACCAGCTTCTGCTTCTCCTTCCTCAAAGATGTAACATTTCATGTATTTAGAGACATTTCCTAAGTCAGCCTTGTCTGGATCCTCTCTCTCTCTCTCACCAGGGCTTTTCCAGGAGTTACTGCAACTTTCAGTGTTCACATGCAACTATGCTGCTGTATGTGAGGAAGGCTTTTTCATGACTGACCCATCTTGTGTGATTATAAAAGCAGAAACGTGAGTTCGGTTGTTTAGACTTATGTACAGTGCAGGATTTGGAACATCTGTGCAGTGCTTAATCATATTGTGTGTGTGTGTAAATGTGCATGTGTGTGTGTTGTTTGCACAGAAATAGCAGCGTGATATTTCTGGCTGGTTAAGCTGAACATGTGGCATTCTTCCTGGAAAGCTGACCTGTGTGTGTCTGTCTACAAGTTAATGTTCAAGTCAACCGATGCCCATCTGCAACTGCTCCTGTTTTCCCTCCATCTGTTCTCTGTGATACACACACACACACACACATCCACACATTAATTTCTTCAGAAGTGTTGCTGCAAGGTAGCAGAACTAAAAAGCATAAAATTTCTCATTCATCATTTCATCAAGTACCTGTGAAAATTAGAGCTCAGGATGCTGAAGGCAGTATTGGCTGATGGGGCATCGTCTTCAAAAAACATGAAAGAATAAAGGCTGCGATCAGATAAAAGTCCTTTTTAGAGCCAGAGAAAAGTTGCACCTCGCTCTACTTCACCTACCAGCTGCTACACCGGCAGCTCAATACATGCGAGAGACAGTAGTTAGCATGAGTTATCACACAAACTGGCAGCTTTCCTCTCTCATATGAACAGATACTACAAACCCACTAATACCCTTCATTTATTAGTCTCCTGGCATATGAGAAAGACTTGAAAAGTTCTGCACCTGTGCCGGAACAAAAGACAACTAAAAGGTCATGCAGATTTATTCTCTCATCCAGGATTGATGCTTGACCTCACCGTGTGTGTCATTGCTTTCCTGGTTTTTATATGATTAACAAGTTGCAGATGTAGGCGCTTATCCTGCATATCAAGCATCGCCACAGCAGCTGACTCTTCACTTTCCCTCTCCATCCAGGCACATGAAGTGAATTTAAATAGATTTGAACTTTAGCTGCCTCTCAACATCACATTCTGACACACTGCAGGTCCGACTATGGCATGACACTGACTAAAAAAATGACACAAAATGGATCTGAAAGTAACACGTAGTTTTATTCAAAGACAATTTAGACAGAGATGTGGTTGTCATCTATTGTGTGGAGCACATGAAACTATCACACCCTTAATTAGCTCCAATTTTTTTTATTTAAAGGATTAAAAAGACTTACAGATGTTTGGGTCTTTTTCTCTCCAGCCAGGCATGTATCTAATGAATCTGGATTCCCATTGCTGCACTTATATCGTGACTGATTTGACAGTAATATGTCAATAAAATTGAAACTACACATAAAAAAGACAACTTCCCTCGCTTATATGAATAGATTTGAGATCTGAGAATATTGCAGCATTAAAGCCTCTACATTCACTCTGTAGCTCATCTACAGAAAAAAAAAATCATCACATTTATGAAGCAATTTTGAATCAGCGCTCATTATGAAACAACAGGCTGGATTCACAAAGGCATAAAAACATCTCCTTGAGCCTCCTCCTCACATGTTTTGCTTCTGTGTTGTCCCAGAAAACCAAAAAAGGCTTTGTTTTGTGTTTTTCAACAAGAATTTTGCTTCTTCATTTGGTTCTAATTTGTGTGTCTGCCCTCAACACTTCTCTTCTGACTGCTTCAACAACGAATGCTGCAGACAATAAGTTATTTTCAGAAAGCAAGAAAGTAGGAATAACTCTTAAATTTTATGTGCCATTCAGAGACATGCTGTCGTAACCCCAGATGGATGCCTTTTTTCCATTTGGGGTCAGATTATGGATCATATGTGCAACCTCTTCTGGAGCACTTGTCATTTGTTGGTGTTTTTCCACCTCTGCATTTGCCTCCACTTGTCTGGATTCAGCCTTTTCCTCCGGCAATATTCAAGCAGCCAAACAGCACCATGTTGCGTTATCACGACATCCAAACCCACGCAGATCATGGCTTTGGAGAGTGAGGGTAGAACCTGAGAGTTTGCAGATCCTCCATGGAAGCTGAATTGTGAATCTGCTAAAATGGTCACTGCAACATGTTGTAAACAGCTAAAAGACGCTGTTATATAAAAACTTGTAATTGGACTGTTATTTCCTTATACACTCACGTATAAGCAGAGTATATACAGCCAATGGGGCCACCCTCTGATGGACTTGGACAGAAAAGTCACTTCTCCTTTGGCTTTACTTCTCAGACTTGGCTTCTACTTCCTCATCTAACTGTGCTCATCCTAACTTCTTTGAGTTTAGTGTCTGGGTTTCTCTGCACCAGATTCTTGTGAGTCATGTTTCCAGATGCAATTGACATGCATAGGTCTTGAGCTTGGTCAGATTTTGTTGGTGGAAGACTGTAAATACTGGACAGAATGAGGAGGCCAAATACACAGCTCTGCCCTTTTTACCCAATGCGGATGTTACATATTGTAGTATAGTGTAGTATAGTGTAGTATAGTGTAGTGTAATATAGTGTTTTATTAATGTACAGTGTAGTGTGTTGTGGTAAAGTGTGGTGTTGTGTACTATAGTGTAGTATATTATTGTACAGTGTAATGTGGTGTAGTATAATGTGTAGTGTAGTAAATTGTAGTATATTATTGTACAGTGTGGTAGGTGTAGTATATCATTGTACATTATAGTATATAATTGTACAGTGTGATTAGTGTAGTATAGTATTTTTCATTGTAGTATATTATTGCACAGTGTTGTGGGGTAGTATAGTGTAGTAAAGTGTAGTATATTATTGTACAGTGTAGTGTAGTATGGTATAGTATTGTGTAGTGTAGTATAGCATAGTGTAGTATGGTGTGGTGTAGTAAAGCATAGTATAGTATTGTGTAGGGTAGTGTAGTATTTTGTGGGGCAGTGTAGTATGGTGTAGTATAGTGTAGTATTGTGTAGTATTGTAAAGTGTAGTGCACTGTAGTGTAGTGTAGTGTAGTGTACTGTAGTGTAGTGTACTGTAGTGTAGTGTAGTATAGTATAGGGTAGTGTAGTGTACTGTAGTGTAGTGTTGTATAGTATAGTGTTGTATAGTGTAGTGTACTGTAGTGTAGTGTACTGTAGTGTAGTGTTGTATAGTATAGTGTTGTATAGTGTAGTGTAGTGTAGTGTAGTGTACTGTAGTGTAGTGTACTGTAGTGTAGTGTAGTGTAGTGTAGTGTA
>RPOG01007771.1:2125-16759 GCA_008086565.1 Thalassoma bifasciatum | reverse complement strand
GACTTACATTTTCTGCTAAGTTTATATATATATTAATATGGCGAAAGTGCTCTGTCTGTATTTATATAAAGCTGGTTTCTACAGAGGCCCTGAAGTGCAAACCACAGCGGAAAAAGAACTAAATACAGCATAAAAACACAACAGCAAATTAATAACACATCAGCAAATTAGAAAACACAATAGCAGGTAACTATGAAAATAAATGAAAAAACACATCAGTATAAAGAAAAGAACAGGGAGTGGAAAAGCAGTGGCAAATAATTAAAAACAACAGCAAATTAAAAAACAACATCAAGTCAAAAATCATAACACAATTTCTTAAAAGCACAACAGCAAAGTGGAAAAAAAATTACATTTAGTTCACATATAGGGTGACATGAGTCATCGCTGATTGGATGAGAGGGAAGACGTGACTGGATGAGAGCGCCATTCGTCATTTGACCAGAAAGTTGTTCTGCCTTTAGCGCAATTATTAAATCAAGAGCGTTAACAGTGAGCCAAGTGTAGCTGCAGCTTTCAGAAATATTTACATTCAGGACATACATTAGAGATAATACTGGATCTGCTCAGGACATTTCATTTCAATGAGCACACACTTTTTGATTTAATGTTGTGGTTTGCAATTCAGGGCCACCGTAGTGCTCGTGATTTATTTCGAAGTACGTTTTCTTATTATGTTTCATTTCCACAGTCGTCCCTGAGGCGTCAGGAATGCTTAGAGCACGACCAGCAGATCGTCGCCTTAGTCTCCATGATCAGACACATCGAGGTCCGACTCAAACAGCAGCAGCAACAGTCTGTCGGCCGCAGCCTCATCGCCCTGGATGACATCATCAGACAGACTGAGGTAAGAGGATATTTGTATTTACCTGAAATAGACATAACAGCAACATTTCCCCATTTAATTCTTCTCTTTCTCCCTCAGAGTCTGGATCTTGAACTGCGTGATCTGGAGCCTGCCATCAACAAGGAAGTGGAGGCTGTTGAGAAGCTGCTGCAGCCTCAGCCCACAGATGTTCCTCAGCAGCTGCTGTTGGCTCTAGAAAAAGACAGACAGAGCTTAACTCGAGGGTACGAGGCTGCTCGAGCGCTGTCTGAAGGCACTCTGAAAGACCTACGAGACCATAGAGACTCATATAAGGTGAAAACATCACTGAAGAGAAAAGCTGCCAGTGCTGAAGAAGAGACTTGTAGCCATGGGAATGTTTTGAATTTCCTCACTAATTCTGTGGTTTCACTTTCACATGTGTCACAGGAGGCAGTGACAGCTGAGCAAAAGTCTCTAGGAGGACGAGTGGAGAGTCTGCTCTCTTGGTTGAGGGACACAGAAGCTCAGATGAGTGGAGGGATGGAGAAGATGGAGAGAGGAGAGAAACATGGTGATGGAGATCAGCTCACACAGCAGCTGAATCTGTGCAAGGCAAGTTATTTATACTAAGACCTTGTAGACACATTTGGATTGATAAAAAGATTTACTCCTCAACATAAGTTGCACTTGAGGAAATAAGCAAAGAAGTGTTTGTGCACGCCCACATCATTAATGCTCCACATAACGTCACATATATGTGATTTCAATGGCTTTTTTTGTCAAAAGCTGTGACATCTGAGATCCAAAAACTCTGGTTACGACTGTAAACATGAAAAAATGAAACCTGTGTTTTGCAAAATCTTCACTTTGGCTTGAGTTTTCAGAAAAGATCCTTTTTCAGTGACGTAAACATGCAGTTATGTGTGGATGCCAGGCCCACATATTTTAAGTTATCTTCAGTTTCACAGATACCTGACCACATAGTGATAATGGCTTTAGACAATGATTCCCAAATTTTGAGCCATGAAGGTATTGCAAGTGGGCTGTGTATAAAGATACAAAATTGCAGAATGATGTTTTATATATTAAAACTCATTTATGTTCTTAAGGATATAAACAATGCTCAAATATTCACGCATGAAAAAGTCCCATAAAAAGAAGTTAGAGTTCAACAGGTAGAATGACCCAAGATGTAACAACAGACATTTTATGGCCTCTGTATTTATGGGGTCTGAGGTGGGTCGCAAACATTTTTGAGATCGAAAAGTTGGTCCTGAGTTGGAAAAGGTTGTAAACCACTGCTTTAAGAAAGTCTTAGAACGGGTTTATTCTTAGAAAAATGTCCTTTATCTCTTCCACTATCCTTAAAACAAACCGTGAACAACATGCTCTCTCCTCATTAAGCCCTTGTCTTTCCTGTTCCTTGAAGGAGCTTCAGTCCTCCCTGATGACGCGCTCAAACGACGTCAGCAACGCCGCCTTCGACATCCAGGTCTTCATCTCAGAGCGGGCTCAGGACCTGGCCCCTGAGCAGAGCAGGCAGCTGCTCCAGCAGCTCCAGCAGCTGCAGAGAGCCTTTCACCAGGCGTCGGGCCGAGCTCAGGCCTGGGCCGACGCCCTCTCTGCCCAGAGGGAGAGGGAGGAAGAGTGGCAGCGCAGGGAGAGAGTGAAAGACGAGGAGAAGGAGAGGGAGAGGCAGAGTGCGAGGGAGAGAGAGGTTTGGAAAACGACAATTGAGTCTGATTGGTTTGAAATGCTCGGCTTTTCTTACTAATACACATAAATTGCGATGAGCTTAATATCATCTCAGCAGCTATGACCATGCTTTGCACACATTTAGTACAGATTTGCTGAGAACTCTAGACAAGAATCTAGAAAGTCCATCGTGAACTTGCTAACCTTCAGCACATTTCATGCATCTAGTTCAGCTTAATTTCATCATTTCACACGCAGATAGTAATCCACCTCTGCTTTTACTGCGAATGCAAAGACAGTACCACCACTCTTCCTCTCTCTCTGCTTCTCTGCACGTCTCTGTAACGTGTGTATTAACCTGTTTGCCTTGCTGTTCCAGATTGCCACTGAAGAAAATCGCTTGTGTCACGGTGGTAAAGGCGAAAGATTTGATTGGATGAGAGCCTCGTTGGCTCCAAAGCTTCACTGTATTTCCTCTTTTCTCCTCCGAGTACAGTGGAGGAAAGAGGAAAAACAGCAAATGCACAAACGTTTGTCTGATTTCTCTTTGTCATTTGTTGTTCTTTGTCCAACATGTTGATGTTAAAGGTATTCTATGTTTGTGTGTGTTGGTGTGTGTGAGTGTGTGAACTCTGGACACAATCTGCTCAAAGCTTGGCAAAGTGTGCACTACACACATTTCAGTTTAGAGGCATTGAGTGTGCTTTGAAGTGAGGAAAAACTCACAAAGGGATGAAAAACAAAATATTATTTTGAAGAGTTGCCTTTTTATGACAGCTCTGTTTTTCTGTATGTCTCACATTATTCTCTTTCTTTGTGGTTCCTTGCTCTTTTTCCTCCTTCCTTTCATTCTTCTACCTCAGGTGGTGCAACAGCAGAAAGCTGAATGTTCACAGAAACTCGAAGGTCTTTCCATGTGGTTGGCTGGAGCTGCTAGTTTGCTGGCCAGTCAGAAAACTGGAGGAGAGTCAGGTGATGTGAACGCGCTGCAAGAGAAGCAGAAGAAACTTCAGGTAGAGAACTTTTCCTCTTTCAAAATGCAAAAGCCACATCTAAACCTAAAGCAGTAAATAGTTTAATCACCTGTCTCTTCTTTTCCTTCAGGAGGTGCAGAAGGATCTCCAGACCAAACGGGAGAAGATATCTGAGGCAATTCGATCTGCAGAAGAGCTTCTTGCAGAGCGAGGTGAAAGTCTGAAGCCAGAGGAGAAGAAAAACCTCCAGGAGATGCTGACAAAGATGAAGGAGCAGTACAGCGCCCTCACTGATTCAGCAAACACATCCCTGTCAGAGGTGGACACAGAGATCAGCACCACTCTGCAGCAGAACACTCAAAGAGTAAGAGCATCAGCTTAGTTTTTCATCCTTTTTCTTTTTCTTTTCTTATTTCTGAAATTCACTATTCAACTCTTTTCTCTTTTAGGCAAAGGCAGAGGAGGAGCTCCAGGAGACACAAGGCCAGATCGACTCTCTACTGAATCAGTTATCCTCTCTGAGCCAACCAGGGAGAGGAGTCGTTTCTGAGAGGATCCAGGATGTTGCAGATGCATCATTTTCACAGCCAGAGGGCGCTGTAACATCACACACAGAGAAGCTGCAGGTCAGAATCTGTCATTTATTTCAAGTGCATGTTGCCATCAACATCTTACAGCTTGATCAGTTATATATTTAAGATCTTTTTTTAATTTTCAGGGAGAGCTTCAGCAGCTTCAGTCTCAACAGGCCCAGCTCCTCCAGATCACTCAGTCCACTCGAGCTCTTCTGGAGCAGCCAGATTCCACAGTTCCTCCAGAGGAGAAGCAGCGTCTCCGGGCTGCCCTGGATCAGCTGCAGGCTCAGCACCAGGACAAGCTGCAGAGCTGCCAGGTTCTCTAAAAAACACTAACATGCTCATAGACTCACATTTGATTTTGACAAACGGATTACTGACTCTTCACTGTTTCTTCAGGACCGTCTGAGGAAGTCTGAGGCTCTGAAAGACGAGCTGACAAAGTTCCTCCAGGAACACGGCAGTCTTGGAGCGTGGCTGGAACAAAGTGAACAGGAGCTGCGTTCCCTGGGGGAAGGAGAAACTGATGCTCAAGGTCTGAAGGGAAGGCTGGAAGAGCACAGAAAAGTACGTACAAATTATTCCACAACACGTCTGTTAATTAAATCCATCTCTCTATATTCGGTCGCTTTGGAGAGGGTGGGGTGATTTGTGCCAGGGGGGAAGTAGTGCAACCCCTATAATCTAGAAAAACACAAAAGAAATTGGTCATGTGACCACATATTTTTGAAGAGGCATTCATTTCACTTATCTTGAGAAGAAGGGAGACATAAGGCTTGTGATCATCTTGGTGGCAGGAACATGCTCTAAGTGCTTTTTTTTTGTTTAGCTGCTGCCCTTTAAAAATTCTGAACACCTGTTGATGTCATGTGCTCAAGAAATTACTCATACCACAAAAACTTGGCGGTGCAGCCAGAAAGGGACAGAAGATTTTATCCCCTGTGGCATTGACAAGTGGGTTATTAAGTAGTGGACTAGATCTGTGAAGAGAATTGCTGTTGATCAGGCGCTCATTTTGGATTTCATTTTGATCTTTTTAAATGTCTTAATAAAGAAGGTATGATGTTGATTTGTAGCCTGGTTTTGAGAATTAAAGCTGATTTTGTTCTAACCATGTACTCATGTGGCTCTATAAGCTACAATTAGAAGAAATGTGTAAGAATTGTAAGAAACGTGGGCTTTGATGTTGTAAAATCTTAAAATGAACGTTGAAGAAGTAATTTTTTGTTTAATTTGTCTTATTTCCATATAGCATTAACGCTTGTTGGATTGTAATGATCTGTTTTACTTCAGTAATCAAAGGCACGATTTATCCAGGTCTATTCCCTGCAACTTGCTCCTGTACTGGCACAAAACCAATTGTTTTCCTAAAGCTATATTTCTCAAAGTCCCAGGGATTCACCACATTGGAAAATTTATGTACATAATTTGGTTCAAGGCATTATTTTCATCCCCTCGCTTTGAAGACATTTTAAGTAAAAACTGGCACAACTCAACCCACTCTCCTCTAATCACTTATCAACAAAAAAGTTAGTCATTGCAGTGTCTGATCAGGAGAAACAAGGAGCGCTTTAAACCTGTAATTCAGGACACGCAGATGCTGCCACTCATGCATATAGAAATAAATAACCTCAAGCTCTTAAACTCTGAAAAGAAACCAAATCTCCTAAAAGAAACAAGATGCACTCCCTGGAATACTTTCACTTTTGCTCTGTCACCTGTAACCAAATAACAATTCTTCTTTCTACACCACAAAACATGTGCATAAACAGTTATTTCAAACCACATGAACTCGTCTTCCACTGTCACTCCAGCTCTGTGGCTCCAGAGTTTTATAATACTTGTTTAGTTTGGGTTTAGATACTTTGAAGTTCACTTGATTGCTGAGAAATATCACCCTCTACATCTGGGCCCAGAAGCTCTGAGGGAAACACATGCTGACCTTTAATTATCCATGGAAGACTGACTCTCTACGCTCAGTTTCCATTCAGCCACATTCCTCTATTTACACTCACACAATCACACATTTCCATCTGGGAGCCGGTGAGAAAGCCAACTCAAGCAATTTGGAATATTTAGTTGTAAATGACTCAATTTTTGTATTTTATATCCCTCTCTCATACATTTGTCATCCCCATTCTGGAAATTAATACTCAATGAAATGACAAGGAGGTGTGTGTCTGTGTTTCCAGCTTGCTGAAGACGTGATTTGTCACAAAGCCGACCTTCGCTTCGTCTCCATCTCCGGTCAGAAAGTCCTGGACTCTGTTCAAGGATCTTTGGAGCAAGTTGGTGGTTCAGATCCAGCTCTGGATGGCACCAAGCAGCTGGTTTCTGACAAGCTGCATGACGCTAACCACAGATACACAGCACTACACACCAAGGTAAGGAGTAGATTGAGGAGTGTTTGAAAATGTGCTTCAGGGATGATTCCCCTCAGACTAACAATGACGTTTTCTGACAGTCAACAGAGCTGGGCGGCAGATTGTCGGGCCTCTTGGAGAGATACCAGCAGTACCAGGATGAAGTGGTCTCCCTCCACTCCTGGCTCAGCACTCAGGAGCAGAACCAAAGCATATCCAAGCCCAGTGGGGAGATGGATCCCCAGAACCTGCAGAACACACTCAGACAAGTGCAGGTGATGTATTGATCACAATGTAGTCAAGACTGTTCAGCTTGGGTACTAAAACTCACATTGTACTGAAGTTGGGATGTTGCGTAAAACTTGAACACAATGATTTGCAAATCCTGTTTAAACCATGTTCAATTGAATGCACTATAAAGACAGGACGTTCATTGTTCAAAATGAAAAACTTAAATATTTTTTGAATTTGATGCCTGCAACGTGTTCCTAAAAAGCAGGAACAGGGGCAACAAAAGACTGTGAAAGTTTAAGAATGCTGAAAGAAAAAAAGCAGCTCTTAGGATCTTTCCACAGGTGAGAAGGTTCTTTGGAAACAGGTTAGTGTCATGTTTGGATGTAAAAGGAGCGTCCCCGAAATACAGTTGTGCCTAAAAGTTTACACCCCCTCCAGCAGAATTTTCTGATGTTTTGGCTTTTTCTCAGAAAATATGAATGATGACACAAAAACCTTTCTGTCACTCGTGGTTAGAGTTTGGGTGAAGACACTTATTAACAAACAACTGTGTTTACTCTTTTTAAATCATAATGACAACAGAAACTTCAAAAATGACCCAGTTCATTTTTTTAAACACACACTGATTACAAGCAAATAGATCACAGGTGAGGATGGTTACCTTTAGTAGACATTCAAATTTTGTCATTTGTGTTCACTTTTGTGCATTTATCAGGACAAAACCACCAGAGTGTAAACTTCTTAACAGGGTCATTTTTGAAGTTTCTGTTTTCATTATGATTTTAAAAAGTTTAAACTATTTTTTTGCAATAAATGTCTTCACCCAACCTCTAACCATGAGTGTTAGAAAGGATTTTGTGTTATCATTCATATTTTCTGAGAAAAGGACAAAAAATCTGACCCAACCACGTGAGCAGATAGTCCAACAGTTTAAGAACAATGTTTCTCAATGTACAGTTGAATTCATCAGCTAAGCCCATGATATCGTCAAAATATTCGGAGAATCTGGAGAAATCTCTGCACAAAAGCAGCAAGGCCCAACAACCAAAATTACATGCCTGTGACCTTTGAACCCTCAAAGCTTCCACAATTGGAGTCCTCAGTTCCCAAACGCTTATTGAGTGTTGTTTAAAAGAAAGGTGATGTAAAACAGTGGTGAAAATGCACTTGGCTCAGCGTTTTAGGAACATGCTGCAGGCATCAAATTCAAAACAAGTGAGTATTTGCAAAAAAAGTAATGAGTATTGTATTCAATTGAATGTAGGTTAAACAGAATTTGGAAATCATTGTATTCTGTTTTAATTTACGTTTTCACAACGTTCCAGCTTCACTGGGATGAGCGTTGTAAAATGGAAGGAGAATGAAAATTTCGTCCTGGCTTTAAAATTTCAAATCAATTTACCGAATAATTGGAATTTGACTGTAAGTTTTGATGTTTCCTCAGCTGCTGCAGGACGAGCTGGCTGAGCGCTCTGTGCAGCTGGAGAAGGTGAAGAGAGCAGGAAGAGATCTGGTCAGCGCAGACGAGTCTCCCTCCCTGAAAGCTGTTGATGTTCTCTGTGCTGCAGGTAAAATAAACACAGAGCCTGTTGTCTCCAAAAGGAGTGTTCCACCATCCTTCAGGTGAAATTGACAAGAAGTGAATTCAAAAACAAGTTTCTGTTTTGCCTTCTTTTTTCAGATGGTTTGGAGAAAAGATTTGGCTCCCTCTCTTCATCTGTGTCAGAGCGAGCGGAGCAGCTGCAGACAGCTGTGGCTCAGTCAGTCAGTGTGCAGGAGGGTCTGAAGGGTCTGCTCAGCTGGCTGGACCAACTGGTTTTAAATCCTGGACCAGTCACACCAACAGCACAGGCTGTGCAAGAGACTCTGACCCAGAACCAGGTGGGGGTCATTCTAGACTTACAGTTTCCTTACAAAGTCCCCAACAGAACAAGCACCGTCCTCTGTAACCAATTTGCTGCTAAGAAACATCATCTTGTTCGTATGTGACTTGGCAGTTTTCCAATCCATTTGTCCTCATTTTCCTGCAGAAACTTCGTCAGGAGCTGCTCTCCAGGCAGGGCAGCGTTGAAGCAACACGGGACTCCATCTCCAAACTCCTCAAGAGCTCTGACGCCTCCACAGCCTCTGGCCTTCAGAGCTCATTGGATGAACTGACTCAGCGCTACGCCGCGGCCCAGGCCAGCCAAGCCGAGAGGGAGGCGGAGCTTAAAGGCCTCCTGCCCAGGCTGGAGAACTACGAGCGACTGGGGACTGACCTCCAGGTGTTCACCCAGAGCCGACTGAAGGCTCTGAGTCCAGCGGGTCAGCCAGACCGCAGCGTGGATGACTACAGACAAACCATCGAGGTCAGGAGAGCGCTCTCGTTTCAATCATTTGTTGGTTTTTATGTACTTTCACTCATTTTAACCCTTGTTGCTGCTTTACAGGAGGTCAAGTCTGAGCTGGAGCAGGAAACTGGTCAGCTGAAATCCTTCTGCAACTTGGGAACTGAGCTCAGCCAATCAAAAGCTTTCAGCAACACTCAAAGCTTATTGGATAACGTCAAAGGGGTGTCTGATGAGTTCACGCAGCTGGAAGCGAACGTCAACGAAAGGTAAGAGAGTGAAACTAGATGTAAATCACTGACATTACTTTACATCAGAGGTCTCCAACAGGGGTCGCGGCTCATAGGTGGTCCTTGACATTGTTGGTTTATTAGAACTTTTTTTATAGTTTCAAATATTTGTTTTCATACACTCCTATTTTTCCTTTTCTGTCTTTGAAAATAGCTATGGATACATGGTCAAAAGATGTTATCTTTCAGTCAGAAATGTACACATCCAGCTGCTTTCTCAAACTACGCAGATGTTCACTCAGCATTCACTTCTAGCTCCTGAAGACAGTCTGTCAACAATTTGGCTGCATGTTTTATTCTGGCTCTGTCAGTTGCGGTTCTCCGGGATTTTAATGATTTTCAGTTCACTTTTTTAACTTCAGTGAAAGAGTTGAATGATGATGATGTCTACGTACTCTATCAAGAGTCATATTTCCTCTGAAAATTAACATCACATGTGAGTCAGTTTTTAAGATTTATGCACCAGCTGTTTAGAATTTGTCATCAAAAGCCTCCTTTAAACAGTGGAATGCAACATCCACATTGGATAAATAACAATTTATGACCTAATTTTTACATAAAAATCATAAAACAAAAAGATTACAATACTTTTGTGAATCGATTTTTCTCCCATCCCCAACGTTTATGTGTGGGACGAAGCTTGGTTTAATATAGAGCACAATATAATATACAATATGGATATATTAGGTATACTAGGGCCACCTAAAGAAAAAAAATAAATCCCATAAAGTGGCAATTTTGCCAGTTTCATACTTAGTAGATTGTAATGTTTTTTGGGTACATGATACAACATAGCCATGTAATGTCTCTGCGTCTCTCAAACATGGCAGCACTTGCATCATCATAACATCTGGGACTATGGACTTTATAAACTCGCAAATTTGCCACTTCTTTAAAAAAAAAAAAATTTTCTTCAAGTGGAGGTCCCCGCTCCATCTCTCTTTTAGTTCAGGTGTGCTTGGTCTGAAAAACATCAAAGATCTCTGCTTTACCTGTTGCTCCAGTAGGTATTATTTTAGCAGTTAGCAGCAAATTTCACAAGAGGGCTCCACACATAAACATTGGAGAGGCCTCAGGCTCTTTGCAGCTTTGTGGTTTTATGTTAGAATGTGACAAAGTAAAAAGTAATGTGACTATAGAGAAATGTCACAGGGATGAAAAACTTACAGTTTCATTTCATTTAGAGGATGCTTTTGTCAGAAGCAACGTGCAACACATGACACTTAAAAATGAAGCTGTGACTGGATATGATGAGCGCAATCATAAAACAACCCTGTGCCTCTGCAGAACACTCTACGCTGGTGGCATTTCCAAAACCAGTCTTCTAAATTTGTAGCCCTCATGGAGCACCAGTTGCTATGCCGACCCTGTTTGACGTCGTATCAGTGAGCAGCTTCACCGTCAGCCTGTCACAAGGGGGCTGGAAATTTATAAATATCATCAGTCAGCTGCAGATTAATTGGTTTAATCATCAGTTTAGAGATATTTACGCACAAATAATGCTGAAGTTTGTCTTTTGAATGAAGTGATCAGATATTCAGAGAGGAGTATGGATTGTTTTCTATAATCTGAGTGTCAGCAGCTCGTTATTTTAGTAATCTTGTTGGTGAGAGCTCTCATTCTCCACACGTTGTAGGGGATTATTTACTACTTTTCATTATGCTTCCCAGCTGTTTGTTTCCAAGAACTGTACACTGTTTGTGTGTCTGTGTGAGCCGATGATCAGGCCTGGGTGCTAATATAAGCAGAGTGGATACGGCTCATTGTCCGTCCTATAAACGGCCTACTCGGATGACTCCGGGCCTCGGGTCCCAAGGGGGCAGAAAATAGCAGCATGATAATGATACCGCTTCATGCCAGACGGCCTCTCAGAGCTGTTTTGTCTGTGAGCAGTCAGCACTTTTTCAGCCATAGCTTAAGGCAGGTCACATATAAGGAGAGAAAAGGGTCATGGCTGTTTATACGCTGCCCTGTGAAGGCCAGGAATATTATGTGTGAACAGAGCTTTCTGTATTGTTTTCCTGTTTTTAGAGAAAGAAGCAGCTCAAGAGTGTTCACATCTAATCGTAAAGATTTAACTTCTCCTCTCCACTTTCCCATCATCCTCCTCCTCCCCTCTCTTTGGTTTTGCTCTCACAGGTTTGCTGCCATCCAGGTCTGTGAGCAGCAGCTACACGGGTTTCGTGGTCTTTCTGGTTCCCTCCTCAGGTGGCTCCAAACTGCACAGGACCAGCTGCCGCCCAAAGAAGCAAACCTCAACACGGAGGGTCTGCAGAGAAGAGTCCAACAGCTCAAGGTGTGTTTGTGTTTTGCACAATAGATAAACAAAACACAAAGATACAAACCCAGCTCTTGGTGCAATTTGAATACTTCATTTTGTCGTGTTATGATCAAGCAGAACTCTTAAGACAATAAAAGACGCTGAGTGACCTCTTCAGGGTCACATTTCTTTTTCCTTCCATGTGTCAGTCCTTTTTTAAGTACAAAATATCCTTCCTGTCTCTGAGAAGTTGCTTCACAACTTTCTGTGGACACCTACAGCTTTTCATGTAAAAACAAAAGGTCAAAACCAAGAGAAACACGGTGCTGGTATCGTCCTCTCAGAACTCAGTGACTCAGTGAAATGCCTCCTGCTTTCAGGACTTGTTGAACGACTGGGAGTCGCAGAAGTCGAGGGTTCAGGAGCTGAACAAGACTGGTTCAGAGCTCGAGTCGCTCATCATCGACATCACAGCTCCTCAGAGCAAAACCGGTAAGAACATCCTCTGTCACACTGGCTCATTTGCTTCATGGAGCTATTTATCCAAAAATTAAAGATGAGGAGAGTTGTAGAGGGGAAAAAAAGCACATTTATAGTCTTTACTTTTACCTGAAAGAGGCGCATGGCTCCAAAACTGATGATGAACACCCTTGGTGGTATGAACATCCTCTTAATGGTACGTTTTTCGGATCTGTGATGGCAGGATTAATTACAACAGGGTTCCCACATGTTCACATGAACTAGAAAAAACCATTATAGTGAGAGGTTGTGACCCAGTCTAGGTCTAAAAAGTGTTTTTCATGTGTTAAACATTTGTTCAACAAGATATTAAGAGCAGAAGATGAAGTTTCAAGTGTCACACTGCTTGGTTAAGTGTATTTGTTGCTTTTTCACCTGAAGGATTTCTGTGTTTGTAAAGGCTTTGGGTGTCCTCCATGTCCGTCTCACTCTTGTCTGTTTTCATGGCTTTCGTGTCCCATTCTTTGCTCTCTTGTTGATCTCTTTACAAACCATAATATGTATGAGTTTGAAGCTCTCTCCGGGCTTGTTGGTCACTTTGTCAGAACTTAAAATCTGTACATTACTGAGTACTTTCTTGAGTGTTGTAGTGCCGTTGTCTCAGTCAGGTGTGTGTCTCCCTCCCAGGTGCTCCTCAAATCAATGGCTCAACAGGTCCCAGCAGTGTCAATGGCATTCATACCTGCAAAGGTGAGCTCTTCCTTCAGATTTTTACGAATCTTTAAGGTGAACTGAATTATACTACAGCTACTTCAGTGCTCTTCCAATTCTCTCTGAGTGACTTTAAGAGATTTCTGCACTCTGTTATTGTTTAACTGTTTCCTGTGTCCCACATTGTCTCAGTGTCTGTCAGCTTCATGCAAAACATTTGTCAGTGGCAAATTTATTCAACTGAAAAAGACGTTCTTAAGACATTAAGATATCTACATGCACTGCAAAAACTGAAACCTAAGCAAGTGTTTGTGTCTTATGTTTCGCCAGAATTGTTCTTTTAGTCTTAATATGAGCCACATTCAACCCACAAGTCCAGGAACATGTCTTATTTCAAGATATTTAAGAACAAAAATGAGGTCTAAATTGCTTGTAATGAGGAAAAAAAAATCTGCCAATGGAGTAAGAAAAACTTGCTCTTCAAGTTTCTTGAAATTAGATTGATGTCTTGATACAAGAAACTTTTTCCTACCCCATTGGCAAATTGTTTTTTCCTCATTATGAGGAATTCAGATGCCTTTTTTGTCTTTAGATAACTTGATACTTTACCTTTTTTCCGCACTGATCTGGTAAATAAAGCTCATGTTAAGATTAGAGGAACAATTCTGACTAAAAGTAACGCATGGACGCTAGCTTGGATTTCAGTTTTTGCTGTGTGACTCCTGTGATCTAGACTTCCCTGACCCACCTAGTAGTATAACTGTGCTCTTCTTGGATTAATTCTTAATTAGGGCCCGAGCGACCGCAGGCGGGCGAAGGCCCTCTTGGAACCTTAAGGATTATAAATTTTTTCCGCCGCTTTAACCCCAATTTTCGCCCCTTTCCCTTGAAAAAAAGAGCGCCACACTATGTCCTACCCCCCCTGACCACTGCGAAAAATTTATTATTTTGCCACTCAAAAAATGCTACAATCTTGCTAGCATTTAGCATTAGCTTAAAACGGTAGCCCCGCCGCCTACTTTCACCTACAAGTGTGAAATTTTTTGGCTACCTCAATCATGCCTCTACCTTCAAAAAATTCTCTTGGGCAAACTCTGAATTTCGCACAGCAAGTTCGGAAATTTGTCCCCAAAATCTGAATTTGACGATTTTTAGGGTACATATTTGAACGAACTTGTCCTAGGGTTTTTGTTGGATCAGCTTCAAATTTCTCATGTGTATACTACACACAGTGACGATTAAAAGTTATTAAAAGATTGTTATAATCTGCAGGGGCGAGGCCACCAGAGGGCGCCAAAAAAAAAGAAAAGTTTACATTCTCCGATTTGTATGACATTTTTTGGGCACGTTTATCACTCCAAGACCTTCATAAAAATGTAAAATGTTAAGGCAAAACAATAATTTAAAGTTCCGAAATTTTATGTCAAAGTTGGAATTTTTGCGCTAGCACGGTACGAACTTTTTCGAACTTGTCCTACAGTTTTTTTCTGATTATCTCCAAATTGGACAGGTGCATACTAGACCCACTGATGATCAAAAGTTATTAAAGAATTGTTATAATATTGATGGGCGTGGCCACTAGGGGCGCCAAAAGTTGACCATTTTTCAGAACCACAAAAACCTTAATAACCTTCTCGTACAAAGTCAGATCCTGACCAAACCTCTCGCACATGTTCACTGTCCCAGCCTGAGTGCAGCCATATGGCTTTTATTCACGTAAAGTAAGGCGCCACCTATTGGCAACAGGAAATCAAGTGTTTTATGCTGTGACCCATAGCTCCTCCCCCTTTGATCTTTTTTTTAAAACAATTGCACAGAAACATCAAAAACATCTTCAACAAGCACCATATATAAGGTCAAGTTCCTATTTTGAATGATGTGTCTTCAGTGTTGTGTCAAAGTCGACCCAAAATTGACCATTTTCTCACAAACACAAAA